>JAWPHD010005876.1:0-154455 GCA_037043455.1 Cyrtodaria siliqua | reverse complement strand
ATACAAATTTGTCTCCATTTTCAGAATCACAATGTCGTGTTAACCGGTTTAAACCAGAACACTGTTCAGGAGGAAGTGACAGTTTATTGATCGGATTTATCTACAGAATTTCAGAAAAAGCACATATAACACCATAAAAAGCAGTGATGAACGGCAAAATAAGATCATGTTTTTCATAATAATAAAATTAAAATACCTTTAGAGACGAACTTCTACATCCTGATATTGAAAGCGCACTCGAATTTAAGGCCCGAATTTAATCTAAATATCACGTGTCATTAATGCAAACAATTTTGTACAAACACATTCACAAACTCTGGTCATATAGAGCAGTAAAAATAAACTTTTAGGTAAAAGAAATTGGCACATAAATGGTTTTAACTGATTCTGGTTCCAAAAATTATGGAAAAAAATATATCCAAAGTCCTCATCTCAAATCACGTGCTAAATATGTTATTTTGGGGCAAAAAGATGTAAAATAATGAAAAAATCACCTTTTTTGGGAATAATTTAAAAAATTTATAATGAAACAATAAAAAACACAGTTATATAGTAAATAATGCTGGTAATAGAGAAGACAATCAGAATGTATGATCAATTTGACCAAATAAATAGCAAGACTCTCAATTTTGGGATAAAATGGTGAAAAAAAGTGATAAAATCACCGATTTCTGGAGATAAATACTTAAATTAAATACTGATCAGAGATCAGCAGAGCTTATGCTGTGGTGCGGCGTCCGTCGTCCGTCCGTCTGTCCGTCGTCCGTCCGTCTGTCCGTAAACTTTTATTTGTAGCGACAACTCATCTGAAACTACTGGATGGATATTCATGAAACTTTACAGAAATGTTGCCCATAAAGTCTAGTTGATCCTAGCAAAAATTCATGTTGATGTGAAATCCAAGATGGCCGCCAAAGCTAAAAATAGAGTTTTAAAATACAAGTTTGTAGCGACTACTTCTTGAAAACTATAAGTGATAATGATATGGGACTTTTTCTAAAATGATCAGCATGACATGATATTGATCCTAGTCAAAAGTCGTTTTGATTCAACGTTAAACATGGCTGCCAGCGGCCATCTTTGTTTACAAAGAGTTATATAGTAAAAACTTGTAGCGACTACTCCTCTGAAACTACTTGGCGGATTGTCATGAAACGTTATAGGAATGTTGCTCTTGATGTCTAATTGATCCTAGAAAAATTTCAGGTCGGCCGGAAATTCAAGATGGCCGTCACAGCTAAAACTAGATTATTAAAAAAAAAGTTTGTAGCGACTACTTCTTGGAAACTATAAGTGATATTGATATGGGACTTTTTCTAAAATGATCAGCATGACATGATGTAGATTCTTGTGGAAAATTATTTTGATTCGACGTTAAACATGGCTGCCAGTGGCCATCTTTGGTTACATAGAGTTATATAGTAAAAACGTTTAGCGACTACTCCTCTGAAAATACTTGACGGATGTTCATGAAACTTCACAGGAATGTTGCTCTTGATGTCTAGTTGATCCTAGAAAAATTTCAGGTCGGCCGGAAATTCAAGATGGCCGCCACAGCTAAAAATAAATTTAAAATAAATAAGTTTGTAGCGACTACTTCTTCAAAACAATAAGAGATATTGATATGAGACTTTTTCTAAAATGATCAGTATGACATGATGTTGGTCCTTGTCGAAAATCGTTTTGATTTGACGTTAAACATGGCTGCCAGCGGCCATCTTTGTTTACATAGAGTTATATAATGAAAACTTGTAGCGACTACTTCTCTGAAACTACTTGACGGATTTTCATGAAACATCACAGGAATGTTGCTCTTAATGTCTAATTGATCCTAGCAAAATTTCAAAAAAGATGGCCGCCACGGTTAAAAATAGATTTTCAAAAAACAAGTCTGTAGCGACTACTTCCTGAAATCAAAATCAATCAGTAGAGCTTCAAGGTCATTGACCTCTTGTTTTGTTGTTGTATTTTATTATTTATGTTGTTCTCTATCAGATATCTAAAATACAATTCACAACTCAAGTTAGAAGTGAACTTATTTTGAGGTTAAAAGTTTAAGAAAAATAGGAAAAAATCAACGATTTTTGGGAACATAATTTTATAATGATATTTACGTATTAATGTTAAATTAAGTAAGATATCCAACTTTTTATAGTAGATCTACTTTTTGAACTCACTTAATGTTTTAGATTGATCATAACAGTAGATTTGTAGGTAAAATATTTCAGATAAAATCCCTTAATTAAAATGTGTTTGATTTGATCTATAGAGTACCTTTCCTTAAAAGTTTGACGCTCTTTTTGACAACACATGTTTTGGTACTGAGGTAAACACCAATTAAGTGAACTGATACACACTTGATGGAGCTTGTTATACAGTTACATAGATGACAAGTATGTATATGTTTGATTTTGAAATAAAACATAATTTTAAAGGTAGTAACAGATCCGTGTGCTACTTAATTAAGATTGTTGTTATAAATGTGAAGCAACACGTATTGACCAGTGCAACTTATGTGTATAAACCATTATACACCCTACGATATATGTCCTCTCCTTTCTGTTTCTAAGAGACGGGTATACTGGTTATAAATCAGGGGCGGATTCAGGCGAGGGCGCACCCGGCCACCCCCACCCCCACCCCCAACACAATAAAATCTGAAAATTAATGAAAAAGTGTGCTTTTCTATTCTTTTTTTTTGTTGTTAACAGGTTTTTAAGTTTTAACAGGTCTTTAAGTTTCGCCGCCCCTCCCCTACACCCACCCCTTAAACTCCATAACAGCAACAACTGAGAAGATATGAACATGCATGCAAAAAGCGTGTTTTGGTGGTGGATTTTGTTGTCAATTTATTTCAATTTCCCCACCGTATTAAATCCTGTATCCGTACCTGTGAACATTCATTTCGATTTATATTTGCACCAGATTTGGAGAAATACTATTTGATTTATACTGACCCGCTACATGGGGTCAGAAAGACGATTAATAGAGGTGAGGAGTGATCCGAGTACCCATAAAACGTCGTTAATGGCCGCCGAGGTCTTTAATATTGACATACGTAAGAGAAAAACGCGTGGTGAAATCGAAGGTGACGAAACAAATGACGGAGCTGAGTTCAATGATGGTTCACGTATACCTTGCAAACATGCTAGCATTAGAAACAAGTAGGGTAGTCCTGATGTGTACAGGTACTTTATGGAGGGGTATCATGTATTAGACAAAGCGATCGATTTTGGGCATGACTCTCGAGAACAAAGGCTCATGAGAAGTTTGAAAACAACTGGTGGGCTAACATGAGGAAGGGGAATGACTGAAACGCAGATGACGCTGTTTCATGTAGAATGTTTAATGAACGAACACTGGTGACGTAGTACACCGGAAATATCAATAGTAAAGTGTTAATCCTAAAATGCTTTCAGTAAGCCTAAACAATGTATATCGTAACATCCCCCTTTCTTTACAAAACAATGAAAGAAAATTGAACTTTGTACTATGCATCAGGTAATTTATACCATTGAAAAGAAATATGAACTTAAAACAGTTTAAGTCAATATGCATATGGTATTAACTTTTACCACTCATAAGGACTGCAACTAAAAAACAGTGTAGAAAACACTACCATTGACTTAAGCACTCTTTGTGCATGGTAATACAACAATTCAACTTAAATGTATCTAACTATGTTTTCTAACTTAACTAGTCTATGTCATAAGTACATATGTACTTAAACAAAATCTTCATATCTCTTTGGAGGCCTTATGTCTCTTGTCCTGGTTGATTTGGATGGATTTTCAGAATTGATCGCAGGATGTCTGTTTATTGGTTCTGGTTTGGGCGATGATTCCACATGAATGATCTTTTCTTTACACTGAGAACTTTTGCCACTCACTTTTACTTTTTCACTAGTGGCTGAATTTTTACTAGCATTTACACTTGATTCACTAGCACTTTGGTTTGCTCTATTAGCTGCTTTTTCTACACACTTTTGAACATTACTATTACACTGATCATTAAAAACACTTTGATCACCGATTATTGACTCCGGAATGGCTTCTGATGTAGATCTGATGTATTTTCGGTTGCGTCTGTATAGATGACCATTTACATCGACGACATAGGACCGTGGTGAATGTTGTTCCACACAGGTTCCGAACCGCCATTTTTTGTCTCGATCATTTGGTAGAGGCGCCATACGTATTGATTGTCCAATAACCAACTCTGGCAAGTCCTTGGCTCCTTTATCGTACTGAAACTTGGATAGCTTGTGTTTCAGCATTTTTTGCTGTAGTACGTTTTCTACTACTTTAGGCTTAAGTAGCTCATCCGCAATTGGTAATGTGTGTCTTGTTCGCCTTGACATTAGGCGCTGCGCTGGACTGCTGTCCATTGTTTCTGTCGGAGTGTTTCTCCAGTCGAGAATTGTTTTCCAAATGTCTCTATTGCTCCTGATCGCTTTCTTCACCAACCCTTTCGCGATTTTGACAGCTGATTCTGCCTTTCCGTTTGACTGACTGTGATACGGTGAAGACGTGACATGGTCAAATTCCTATTATTGAGAGAATTTATTGAATTCAACACTACATAGTTGAGGTCCATTGTCTGATACGAGAGTGTCCGGAATACTATGCCTGCTGAAATGGCCTTTCAGACAGTTTATTATCGTAGCTGATGTTGTGTCTGGTAGCAAGTCTAATTCCCAGAAATCTAAGTAATAATCGACTGTCACTAAGTAATCAGACTGCTTTAACGTGAAAATGTCCACTCCAACTTTGCTCCAAGGCCTGTCTGGAACATCATGTGTTATTAAAGTCTCTTTCTGTTGCTTGGAACTATATTCTTTGCATATGCTGCATTTTTCAATGTGATCACTGATTTCATTGTTCATATTTGGCCAGTAGAGTACATCTCGTGATTTCCTGAGACAGTATTCGACACCCATATGGCTTGCATGTATTCTGGTTAGCATTTCACTACGAAGAGTCTTTGGCACTACTTTTCTACATCCTTTGTAGACCATACCATCTTGAACTGATAATTCATAACGAATGTTCCAATATTCACGAATTAAAACTGGTACTTCTGCTTTCAAGTCTGGCCATCCAGACAGAATAACCGACTTAAATGTTTGTAGTGCTTCATCTTGGTATGAATGTACTTGAATTTGCTTAAAGCGTTGTTCAACCACGTTAACTGTTTCCGCAAAGTTAATTGCTGCTAAATCTTGTTGTAGTTTCTGCTCTTGAACGCTAAATACTTCAGCAGTATTATCTTTGTCCGTTTGTGTCATTGGTAGGAACGCTCTGGATAATGTATCAGCTATGTACATCTCTGTCCCTTTCGTGTATTGCAGACATAAACTGTATTTCTGAAGTCTTAAGAGCATACGTTGTAGTCTCTTTGGCGCGTTCAACAATGGCTTTTTGTAGATTGTTTCTAGAGGTTTGTGATCTGTATGTACAGTGACTAGAGAACGACCATATATGTAATGTTCAAACCGTTCACACGCGAATACTATGGCTAGACATTCTTTTTCAATCTGCGCGTAATGTTTTTCTGCTGTGCTCAATGCTCTTGAGGCAAACGCGACTGGTTGACATTTCTGAAGCAATGTTGCTCCTAGTCCTGCTTCACTCGCGTCACACTGTAATGTTACTGCTTCTTCCAAATCATAGTATCTAAGAACTGGTTGTTCAGTAACTAGTCTCTTTATAGTGGCAAATGCTTCTTCTTGCTGCGATTCCCAATACCACAATGTATCTTTTGTCGTTAACCTTCGCAAAGGTTCACATGCTTCTGACAAATACGGTAAGAATTTGGAAAGATATGTCACGAATCTAAGAAAACGCTGTACCCCTTTTAAGTCAATTGGCTTTGGCATGTCCAATATTGCTTGTATCTTCTTTGGATCTGCACGTACACCACTTGAGGTGAGTACATGACCCATGTAACTAACTTCAGTTTGTCTAAGAAAAAAAGTTTCAGTTTGTCCTTGTTAAGCTTTAATCCTACAGCTCTTGCTCGCTCTAGAACTTTAACAAGTTTCTCATCATGATCTCGTATGGCTTCTTCCATGGTCTCACCTTGACC
Organism: Cyrtodaria siliqua; assembly: GCA_037043455.1. Taxonomy (NCBI): domain Eukaryota; kingdom Metazoa; phylum Mollusca; class Bivalvia; order Adapedonta; family Hiatellidae; genus Cyrtodaria; species Cyrtodaria siliqua. Next base: position 148,368 of record JAWPHD010005876.1, on the reverse strand, counting down.
ATACACTAAGATATCGTCTACGATAACTTCTGTACCTTGTAGTCCTTCTACCGCTTCATGTTGTCTGCGCTGAAATTCTTCCGGTGCTGATGAAATTCCAAACGGTAGGCGTAACCACCTGTATCGACCGAAAGGAGTCCAGAATGTTGTTAGGTAACTACTTTTTTCTTCAAGTTTCACTTGCCAAAATCCATCTTTAGCGTCGAGAACTGTGAATACTTTGGCTTTTGACACTTTAGGAAGGATGTCATCAATTGTTGGCATCATGTACTTAGAACGCTTTATTGCTTTGTTAAGATTTTTAGGATCTAAACATACTCGAAGTTTATTTGGTTTTCTCACAACCACCATACTACTAATTCAGTCAGTAGGTTCTACAACTTTTGTAATGACTCCTTTGTTCACAAGTCTTTCAATTTCTGCTTTGACTTCTGCTTTCTGCGCGACCGGTACCCTTCGCGGCTGATGCTGAACTGGTTTCATAGTTTTATCTATTTCAATGCTGTAGGTCCCTGGTAGGCACCCAAGTCCATTGAAAACATCACTATATTCTTGAAGAATATTTTCTTCAGTTAGTGTAGTTTCAGGTATTTGTAACACACTGTTTACGACATTTACTGTCATTATGCCTAATTTCACACTAGCTGCTGCCGACAACAATGTTGAGGTATCTTTGCCTTCAATTTCCACAACATGAAATTCAAGTGTTTCTGTCACTTTACCTACGGTACAGTTAATGGTGCATTTTCCAACAGGAATTAATGTTCCCCCATCATACAATTTTAGCTTTGTTTTTGTTGGAGTAATTCTCAGCTTCTTTTGCTTTGTAATGCTTGACAGCACACTGGTTGAAATTACATTACACGAGGCACCTGTGTCTATCTGACATTTGACTGTCTTGTTATTGTTCAGCACCGACATGGTAACATTGACAAACCACTGTTTATCTGTCAAGGCATTCAATGTATATATGGACTCGTCACTGTCTGCCTCCTCCACTATGTTCACTTTAGGTCTCGAACTTTGTAGGCAGACTTTCGCGAAATGGTTTGTCTTCTTACATTTTGAACACGCTTTTCCATATGCCGGACAGTCTTTCTTGCCGTGTGTTCCACCATAGTAACGACACATACTCTGCTCTTTCTGTTCTGAAGTACTCAGTTTGTGTTGTTTCGTTTTGTCAACATTTTTAGTGACTTTCTGTTTTGACGTATAGTTCACCTCTTCTGTAGAACTGAGTTTCCTCATTTGGTGATCCGCTATCTCACTCGCTCTACACATGTCTACTGCTTTCTCGAGTGTTAAGTCTGGCTCACGAAGCATCCGTGACCTGGCTCCACTGTCTTTAGTGCCTAACACTATTCTGTCTCGAACCATTTGATTTTGCAGAGCGCCAAATTCACATGAATTGGAAAGACCCCTAAGTCTGGTAACATAGACGTCTACACTTTCGTTTTGTAACTGATCTGTTGTGTTAAATACGTAACGTTCATATATAACGTTTGTTTTTGGTATAAAGTGTTCCTTTAGTGCACTCAATATTGCACTCACCTTTGCGCGGTCGTCTTCAGGCATGTCTAAATGCTGAAAAATTCGGTAGCAATCTTTTCCCATAACACTCAATAGCGTAGCTGCGCGAATATTGTCGTCTTTCCCCTCTAGTCCGGTTGCTACTTCATAATTGTTCCATTGAGATTCAAAGAAATTCCAATTATCCCTAAGATCACCCTTTACCTCCATTGGAAAAGGTACTGGAAGCTTGCTGGAAGCCATCTTACGAAGCGCGTCAATAAACCGTGAAGTTTCGCGGGAAAAGAATACAAGTCCTGGGAATAATACGCTCAATTCCGCACTTAAAACATGAGAGATCCTGGATTTGCTTTACAATCTCGTAGATTAGACATTCGTTTGTCTCTCTGTTGTATTCTTAATGGTGACAATGCTTAATTCAGGCCGCATTTGCTGAAAGTATCGTCCGGTTTAACTTCTGACACCATGTTTCATGTAGAATGTTTAATGAACGAACACTGGTGACGAAGTACACAGGAAATACCAATAGTAAAGTGTTAATCCTAAAATGCTTTCAGTAAGCCTAAACAATGTATATCGTAACAGACGCTGTGGGTACTTTCTCGACCCGCTTGTTCAGAAATCAACGACGCTATGCAACACGTATCAGGAACAGAATTCATCACCAGTGACCAGCATAAAGATACTTCAAACGCTCGGCAACAGAGAGACAAGAAAGACACGAAGATTCTAATAGAATATCTCAGTGAAAGAAACCCCTTTAATAAGGATCCTAAGCTAAAAAGTATATCAAGTGGAGTTGTTTCCGATGATTCTAACAATGTAGATGATGCGAAAGCTGTTGGGAGCAAGATTCTAGACAAAATGGCTGGAAGCACTGTTATGGATTTTGCTTTCAAGCGAAAAGATCAAGTAAAAACAATGTCGGATACAGCTGGTTTGAAAATAGGCGATGACGTTGTCAAGGTAGACTCGCAACTATTATTTCAACGGCTTGTTTCTGCGGCAAGGAAATCACTCCCAGGAGACGAACTGGATTCGCTATTCTCTTATGAGTTATGCACTTACCCTCCAGCAATATTTGAAACCCTGCACTTGCTGAGAGAGGCTGATAAGCCAGCATTGGCAGAAGCTATACAAGATAAAGTAAAACCACAGAGTGAAAGACCCACTGGTGAAATAAAATATATACTTTTGCAACGGATTCCTTGGCCAAAATCTAACAGCTATGGTCAAATATGTGATGTGTATTCGGAGCATGTGACAAAGAAGTATGAAAAAGCGACTGTGGTATTTGATGGATATGGCAGTGTTCCAAGTACTAAAGACGCAACACATCTGAGGCGAACAGGGGCTTGCGTTGAGACGGAAGTTAAATTCACTGAGCCAATGATCATGAGAGGAAAGAAAAGTAAGTTCTCACAAACAAGACAAACAAACAAAGATTTATTAATCTTCTAAGTGATAAGTTGTAAAAAGCGGGTATTAAAACTGTACGCTCTTCAGGCGATGCGGATATTCTTATGGTAAAGACAGCTGTGACCTACTCCTTAACAACGCAGACGTCATTAGTTGGAGATGATACAGATCTGGTGATACTGCTGTGTTACTATACGGAACTTGATTCATATAATATGTATTTTTTGCCGAGACCAACACCCAAGAAAAGCACAGTACGGAACATTCAAGACACAAAACATATATTTGCTCTAATATACTGTTTCTTCATGTAGTTCTTGGCTGCGACACAACATCAAGGATATATGGACTTGGGAAGGGTACTGTTCTGAAAACGTATGAAAACAGCGCAGAATTTCGTCTGGCTGCAGATATGTTCAACAAAACACCAAACGAAGTATCTAAAGAGGACATTATTGCATCGGGAGAGACTGCATTACAATGTCTATATAAGAGTAATTCGTGGGAAGGACTGGACATATCTATATCTTTGGGAACCATAATCAGTTAAAATAATGTCAGTGAAAATTCATTTGAATTTATGCTATTTTTTATTAATCTTATTCTAAAACCATTAAAAAAACATATTTTTAAAATAAAAAAAATGTTTTTGGACCCAAAAACAGGTTTTGGTATATAATTATACTTTTTTTTCCATTTGAACTTAATATTATGTAATATTAACAATAAAATTTCATATATAAATACATGTTTTACTAATATTCTGAATGGATATAAATTTATTCCAGAAAATAGTGATTTTCTTCATTTTTTTCTACTTTTTACCCCAAAAAATCATATTTAGCACGTGATTTGAGATGAGGACTTTGGATATATTTTTTTGTATATTTTTCGAATCAGGATCAGTAAAAATAATTTCTGTGCCAATTTCTTTTACCTTAGGCTATATTTAAGGCTAAAATGACCTGCCTAATATGCAAGAAAGGTTTTACGCAAGCGTAAAGTAGCTGCCGAGAGTAAATAACATTATATCTGGGTAGGAACTGGGAACAAATTTTAACATAATAACAGATCAAGTCACGTGTGTTAAAACAATATTGAAAACAATAAATAAAAAAAATGTTGTCACGAAGACATAAACATGCCACGTTTTTTCTTACCAGACATTTTCTTCCCAATTTTTACCATCAGTTCTTTCTACCAAACATTTTTGAATCAAGGTGGACGACCTCGCTTTGCTCTGGTCAAATCCTTGACATACGTTACATATAGATTACATATTCACCTTAGTAGCACGATATATACTAAAAGTACACATCAGCACAGACATATGATTGTTCACATGAAAGTGATGCGTGTGCGTCAGCGTGCATTACAACACAGATACACTGTTCACTGTTACCATGTGTAATTATAAGATTGCGTTATCAAAGTGAAAAACTCAAAGAAACTGTTCATTGCTACCTTACCATGTGCAATTATGAATATGAAAACCGGAACCAACGAACAAAACAATTTTTCGTAAATGGAGAATGCATTAACAATGTTTTTTAATTGTTTGGTACTCGGATTTACTTTAGTAATTCGGTACTAGAAAAAGTGATGCACAGCATCAGGTCGCCGCAGAAAATGTTGCTTTTAAAAGAATAACCCAAACAGTAAAGAGAAAAAGGAGAATGCAGAAAATAATTATGGTAGTGCACATTTGTCATTATGATACACTTGTTTTGTATTACTGTCATAGAAAGTCCAGACTGTATTGTTCCTATACCATTAGGGTATCCTATTGGTTTAATTGGCGGAGGGACCATAGACCTTAATTTAAAGGAAGTTATGTAAAGAAACTAACTCTCCAAATAAGGGCAAAATTACACTAGAAAACTGTTTATCAAAACTCTATCCATGTGTTCACGTCATATACTAATTTATATTTTCCGATTAAAAGTATATGACTTTTCATGGGTTCTTAAAATACTCGTGACTTAATATGCGTAAAATAAATTAAAATTAAGAGTTGGCAACTCTTAATTCGACGCTCCAGATTTTGGGCTGATTAAAGCCGTTTACATTGTGTCTATAGAGTTTGGATTCTCAAAATATGTGAGTTATATATATATATATCGGCGTGCCGCAACCGGGAATTGAACCACGGACCTCTTGCTTTCCGGGCAAGTATGCTTACCATTACACCACCAGGCCATCCGATAGTTGAATGACAATTATGACGTTATATTATGACGTAGCTCTTTAAACTTACTGAATTCCAGCGTTGGATTTTTACAGATAGGCGACTACACACAACCTTTATTATTTTATACAAATAATCTTATGCGTCTAACAAGGACACTGAATTATGAAATATTCGGAATGATTGTCATTTCAAAAATTGGCGTGCCGCAGCCAATTTTTGAACCACGGACCTCTTGCTTTCCGGGCAAGTATGCTTACCATTTCGCCATCCGATAGTTGAATGACAATTATATATATATACATACATCATCGTCAATAGGTTTAGAAACGGCGTGCACATGTTGTAAAATTTGACTGTTGTTGGCGGGATAGCTACTTTAATGAAAATAAAATCGAGAGATTATGCTGAACACTTAACCAACAACCAATCAAATGTGCTGTATATTTTTAATTAAACTTATCGTACATGTCTTAAAGCATGTAAAGTACAAGCCCAAAGCGCTATTCACTGAGCTATGTCAGCCTCCGGAAAGAGAAAAGAAAATCTGAATAATTTGAGAAACGTGGAAACATATACAAGATTAATGTTCTACATGGTGAGCTCCACACACACACCTCCCCGACCCAAAACTGTTTATTTCAATAAAAAAAAGTTTTGTTCATGATATAATTGTTCATTTATATGAAAGTGCTACTTAACATACATTCTTTGAATATGAGCAAATCCACTAAAGAGCAATCTTCCTATTATTGAACTGAATTTTAAAAAAAAAACATACCGACCTACTTTAATTTCTTTATTTTTTTTATTTTTTTTGTTAGAAAGGCAAGAAATATTGTTACCTGTGTCTGAAATTGAAAGCATTTTTGCGCGTTTATTATTGATTTGGCCTTGAAGAAAGTTAAAAATAGTATAGATGTTAACATGATTATCTGGTATGCAAATTAATTATGCAAATTCATTTATGATTATGTGGACTGTGTTCATTGGACTATTTTACGCAAATTCATTTATGATGAAGTTTTGACTACTTTTATTGGACGGTTTAAGTTGGGAAGGCTTCAGTAACTGTATATAAACAAACTCTGGGATTTCTATTTAGATCAGTTTCAGTATTCTTTATTAAAGTTAATTTAGATATGGATGCTTTTATAAAACATAATTGTGAGAGGATTTAATACATATTGTGCTCATTCATAATAAGAGTGAAATTGGATATTTGGACTAAACCGGAAATATTGGAAATTAATTTAGACTGACAGGACACTTACTGTTTTGTATTAAAGAGACACTTACTGTTTTGAGTTAAAGAGACACTTACTGTTTTGAATTAAAGAGACACTTGCTAATGTGAATTAAAGGAACATTGGATAATTTTATTTGGACTTAATTAAACATTTGGATATTAATCATGTTAATGAAAAACTGGATTTGTGTATTCTGTAAGTGAATTTGTTAATTATGTTTTTGTGTGGCTGGTTTTGCTTTCTTTCTTGTTACATTTTACTCGTAACAATATTGCTTTCGCTTGCACCGGGAAACGAACCCTTGATATCGTGATCGCACAGACGTCGCGCACGTTAGTGGTACACATTGCGTAACATGCGTCGACGACGTCAAACGTCAATTATTGCAAAAAATACGTTCTTTTGCATTACGTTTAGGAAATGAATTGAATGTAATTGAATGTTGTTTAACGGCTCATCAACACAGTACAGGTTATTTAGAGCCGCCCCAGAGAGAGGGGAAGGATACAAAGGAATCCGGGAACCTGCCCTACCTTTATTATCGAATAGATTCCTATGGTTCTTTAACGTGCTCGGAGGATAGACCGATACACGGGACCGCCCGGTTTACGTCCCCATCCAAAGGACGAGGCTAAGGAAAGGTGTCTTGCCCAAGAACACACCGACGGAACTCAGTGGCACCACGGAGGATTGAACCCGGGGCCTCCGGTTACAAATCCGCCGCGCTACCGACTGCGCCACGCCAAAAATGAAGTTGTAATTATAAATCCATTAAAGGTGCTTGTCAATAATTTGTACCCATCTACTATTTACATGTTTAATGAAAACATAACTACATCATTCTGTGATGCAACTAAATTTTACTCAGATGCTCAGATAAAAAGGAAAATATATCACTACGGATTATGTTTATAATCCAAATACATTTCGCCAAATATATATTAACAAAGAACATGCACACTATGCAATGATATGATTTACAGTTCGCATCAGAAAACAAGAAGAAACTGATGCAAAGCATCAGGGCGTCGCAGAATGTTTTCAAAAGGAGGAAACAAATATGTGTATTTATTTGTCTTTTTTTTATTAAATATAACAACAAAAATGTAGAAATACTTTAAAAAGTATAAAAAGTTATATGGCAACAGTAAGCAATAGTAACTTGAGAACCATTGGTAATATCTGATCATGTGATCAAAACCGCGGGTCATAAATTAGTCAATGGCTATGTACTCGGCAAACATCGGAATTCGCGGCGCTCCACATGGTATTTTTGTATCTCCCTTGGATTGGTGCCCGGTCCAACAGGTAACAATCTATCGAGACCGGGCACCTGAAACATCACGTGGTATCTGTTTGTGTTGAACATGCCACTGTTCAGTGGAAAAAGTTGGATTTAAGTTGATAAATAACAAAAGGATTTAAGGAAATATAACTTCGATCAATCGCTAATAGTGTGCAGTGCAGTATATATATAAGCCAATTTCAGTACAGCAATTTCAATACAACAACACGATCTTATGGCCAGTCTTTTACTCCCAACATTTTTAATCACGTGCTCCTCCATATGTAACGTGCGCGTTAAAAACCAATACAAATAAAGCATGCCGCCAATAAATATGTGTACGATGACACGTGCTTACAAAGTAATGCAATACGTAAGTTCGAATTTTGATGTACACTATTTTTTTACTAGTATTCTACGACTCATTATCGTTCAACGTGTCCAGAATTGTATGATGCAAAACCTCCGGCACATCTACCATCGGGCAGGTACACATGCCCGACACCTGCCCGATGTCTTTTCATTAGTTTGTATTTCGGCAGCGACCCATTGATACGGTTATAATAGCATCCTTCAATGACCAAAGTTCCCGCGTTGTATGTTGTTCTAAAATCACCAGCTATTTGTTCGTTTAATATCTTCGCAGAGGAAGTAGCCGCAAAAAGATAATAGTCTACGTCTGGGTCGTCCGCTAAAACAGCAATTATATCGCCAGTGTTAACCATTTCTTTTAAGGAGATCGACGTCTCAGTTTCCGTTTCATTTTCAACTACAGTCTTTGTTTCTCTGTCTCTAGTATCTTTGACCTTCTTTTCCCACTCATTTTTTCCTTTTACGCTGTTTTTGTTTTGCATACCATCTTGTTTTATTTATTTAGATTGTTTTGTTTTTTTCATTAAGAAGAAAGAAAAAATATATCACAAGTGCGTAGCACGGGAGAATTTATTTATATTTTTCTCATTTCTGAGAAGAAAATGATTCGCATATTCTTTGACAACAAATATGTTTATAATAATGCATCCGATTTACGCTAGTATGTATATAATATTTAAAATTAACAGACTGTTCCATTTTAGTGAGCGGATGTCTTTATAGTTCAACCCAAACTATATTCACTCAAAACAAATAAAATACACTGGGCCTCCATCTAGCAGATTTGACCTTCAGTGTGGATGATTTGACACAAAAAGGATGCACTGGGCGTATATCCAAGTTGTTTCTTTTGATTTTCGGAATATAAAAATTGAAAAGCTGTTTGCTGCAGCAGGATTTATTCACGCATTCATTTATTTGTTATTGTCATCAATATAGACAGGGCTAATACAGATATTATATGATGAAGTTTTGACATTGTTATTATTTGATTTGCGTGACGTTACTTACGCAACGTTAATAAACTGAAATTTTCATTATTAACCGGACACGGTTATTGTTATAGAAAAATGAGAAAATATGGTTTGACAATGGCGATTTTCTGCATGCAACTGGTGAAATAAAATTACTCGCATATAACAATGTGCTCGTATGTTTATTTTAACGTATTTCTTCAATATTGTTTTCAGGCAAGCTAAATTTTACATCAAATTTATAGAAAATAGCAAAACCCAGCTCTGCAATCGGACACAGACATTTAATTATAGTTTTTGATTGAGTGGTATCCTCATTTTTTTTATTTCCACGGTTTCTTTTCATGATAATTTTACTTTATTGCCGTATACTTTTTTCCCGCGAAAACAAACTAATATAACTTTGATAGCGCGTTAAGTAGAACAATATTGTTAAATTCAAGTATTTTTATACAGGCGGACATGTCAACTTTTTACGCGTCTTCCTTTAAAACAAGCGTTTTTTTATTGTCTCACATCAATGAAATTTTTCACGGAATAAAATAAGCACTTGAGTCACCGGACTGTTATGTTAAACTATGTTTTAATGCATGCAATACTCTACGATACCTGGATTAATGTCACCACCATGCTATAATTTCTACAAACAAAACGTCACCGGACATCAACATAATTTAATAACAAAATAAAGAATTGTATCGATCCGATAAATAACGTTTTCTGAAAATTGTATTTAATAACTTATAAGCATATACACTATAAGTATGTAAATATTTTTTACCCTTTTACCTTCGTTTCTACCCGTTCTGCTCATCTAAATATCGAGACTATTCAATGACGTTTTGTTTGGGACACATTTTACTAACTTTTTAAAATTGCATTTCTGCCGTAGATAACCACAATTTGATGACGAAAAAAGAATGTACGTTAACGTAACTGATGTCATCATTTTGTGTTGAAATATTTGACTTTCATATTTTCGCGCTTTTCTAAAAATCGCTTTTCCTGAAAAAAAAATTGCACCGTATATTACGCGGGACATTGCAGAAACACGTATTTTATGAAACTATTTCGATATTTAGTTATGGCACCCCTCAAATATCTGTGTTAAATTTTACATGATATGAAAGGGAATTGTATTAGCTTTCTAATGGTATATAACACTAATTCGCATCAATGCAAACACTTTTATAAATGTTTTTTTAAAACGCCGGACATGCCTGTTTTGGTCATTTGTACCAGTAACGTGCGCGACGTCACAATCATTGTAACATAAATATGTTGAACATTACCTAACATATACTTCACACATTGTCCTTGTCTAATTTATTTCATAATTATGGCATTTCTTTGACTTTATTCTCTTAGTTGTGTTTTTGCTCGCAAAGGATCACCTTTATCAGTATTTTTTAACATTCAAACTAGCGTTCGTTTAGTGCAGTGTGGCGGCTGTAAAAAGTCTCCCCGTGCTACGAATCAGTAGTGTTATTTTTACTGTTTTTTTATGACAATGAGCCCAATATAGGTGGCTTTGAAGCAAAATATTGACCTCACACCTAGGAAATGCCTTTAGCAACCTAACCATAATAACCTAACAAGCGTGATTATAGTAATATCAATCACTCTTGTTGGGTTATTATGGTTATTTTGCTAAAGGCATTTCCTAGGTGTGTGGTCAATATGACCTTGACCTTTGAACTTCTAACAAAAAATGCTTAATATTACGCTTTAAAAGGGCTTGGTGACATTGACCTTTAACCTTATGACCCCCAAAACTATAAGAGTTTTTCCTTTCGATAAGGGCAATGCACAGATGAAGTTTCACGACTGCGATTGTTATGAAGTTATTCAGCAAAACGTGAATTTTCATATGCCATCATTGTGACCTTGACCTTTGACCTACTGACCCATCCTCCTCTCAACTAGAGCAATGTATCTGTGAAGTTTCTTGATTGTGGGTGGTTTCGAAGTTATTGTCCAGAATGGGTATTTCCATATACGGTCATGCGACTTGACCTTTGACATACTGACCACAAACAAATAGGTTCCTCCTCTCACCTAGAGCAAAGACATTTTTATGAGTGTGGATGTTATGGTTTCGAAGTTATCATCCAGATTGCATATTTACGTATAAGGTCATGGAAACCTTTCCCTTTGACCTACTGTTCCCCAGAACAGCAGGGTTTCTCTTTTCACCTAGGGCAATGTACCTATGACGTTTTATGAGTGTGCGTGTTATGGATTCGAAGTTATCTTCCAGAATATGTATTTACATATAAGGTCATGGTGACCTTTACATTTGACATACTGACCCATAAAACTAGGTTCATCCTCTCACCTAGAGCAATGTACGTATGAAGTTTCATGAGTGTATGTATTATGGTTTTAAAGGTATTGTCCAGAATGTGTATTTACATATAAGGTCATGCGACCTTGACCTTTGACCTACTGACCACAAAATATAGGTTCCTCCTCCCACATTAGGCAATGTACCTATGCATATTTTATGAATGTGCGTGTTATGGTTTCGAAGTGACCGTTGACTTACTAACACCCCAGCAATAGGATTTCTCCCCTCACCTAGGACAACGTACCTCTGAAGTTTCATAAGCGTGGGTGCTGTGATTTTGAAGTCATCGCGCAGTGTGCTCATTTTCATATAAGGTAATGGCAACCTTCACCACTGACCTATTAACAACAATAAGGTCCCACCTCTCACCTAGGGCAATATACCTTTGACGTTTCATGAGTGTGAGTGCTATTGTTTTGAAATTATCGTCCGGAATGTGTATTTTTCATAAGGTCATGGTGATCTCGAACTTTGACCTACTGACCCCAAAAAACAATAGGGTTACTCCTCTCACGTAGAGCAATGTACCTATGACGTTTCATGAGTGTAGGAATTCGTATTTCTGTATAAAGTCATGGTGGCCTTGACCTACGACCTACTAACCCCAAAAACAATAGAGATCTTCCTCTCACCTAGGACAATGTAACTATGAAGTTTCATGACTAAATGTGTTATGGAGTTATAATATAATAATATATATTAATAATAGTAATAATAATATGTCGAATGGACGTTTACAAATGTGTTATGGCACGCGATGAAACGTTACTGACAGTGCTATTCCTATATAGCCCCTACTTCACTTAGACCCATTCTCAGTAAAGCGTGACACTTACTGTCCGAGGTCTTTAAAGCTCTGTATCAAAGGCATGGAAACATAAAGAGTATATGAATAGGCTTCTATAACTTTATCAATATGTCTCTGATTTTTTTAAATGTCTTACAAAAAATTGCAATTTTGTATAAAACTCGTTTTATAGCACGTGAGTAGCAAAAACCAACAAATTGCAAAAGGATCTTATTAATTAACACCTAATATCCAAATTACGTAGTTGACATGCCATTGTTTGTCTATAAATTCTGAAATTTAACCAACAGAATTAAAAAAAAAAATCTCAATGTATAAGTGTACGCAGACTACATATCAATTTTGAGTCCAGACTGTTGTAGTGTACTTAATAATGCAAAACATAAAAACTGCTGACTTAATACAGGAAATCAGACAGCTAATATGATAACAACCTGATAGCAGTACTTATTCTATGTAATTTACTCAGATTAAAACACGATGCAAGAGTTTCTGTAATTTTAGCCATGTCACTTACGAGGTTTTCCTTATACTTGTTGACATATTTTCAACATGAGCAATAGGCTTAAATTCGTTCTGTATACATGTGGCCATTTTTCAAATCAAATTTGCTTGAATGCGTTACTTTTCAGACAGATAGCTCAGAATTAAAATATACGGAAAAATTAACGCATCATTTACGAGACATCATTTACGAGACATGCCAGTATCACTGTATAATTCGCGTATAATGCTTCTTTCGGTTCATTTACACCAATAAAGACTACCCGGGTGAGTATTAATGTTTTATTCTTTCATGAGATGTTTTTACTGCAGCATAAAAAAACAACAAAACATTTACCCACGTAAACGAAACCCCAATCTAGCTCGTCATAGCATGTAGTTGAATATACATTTCCACTGAGTCGAGAAAAAACGTGTTGAGATGCATGTCCCGTAAGTGATATATTTGTCCCGTAAATGATTGCTATACATCATCATCTACTTTCGTTATTGTGATTGGAAACGCAGACTTTATTTGTTATTTCAATGCTTAACGAAACGTTTAAAAGGTCTTTAATAAACATACTAACATGTAAATAAATAAACAAAAATTAAAATGTATAAAAATATCTCTGTGACAAAACGAGCTGGGAGAGAAACTAAGAATCAATGATTGAAGGTGCATGTGCTTATATATAACATAGAAACATTATTTGTACATAGTAGTGTCTGTCCTTACAAAACCATATTCCTTTGTGAATGTGAACAATTACCATGATTAAACTAGTAATATCTGAAAAGTTGTCCCGTAATTGATCATGGTGTATCCCGTAAATGATCCTAGTGTATCCCGTAAATTATCATGGTGTATCCCGTAAATGATCCTAGTGTATCCCGTAAATGATCATAGTGTGTCCCGTAAATGATCATAGAGTGTCCCGTAAATGATCCTAGTGTATCCCGTAAATGATTCTAGTGTGTCCCGTAAATGATCATAGTGTGTCCCGTAAATGAACTCGAACTTTGACCTACTGACCCCAAAAAACAATAGGGTTACTCCTCTCACGTAGAGCAATGCACATATGACGTTTCATGAGTGTAGGAATTCGTATTTCCGTATAAAGTCATGGTGGCCTTGACCTACGACCTACTAACCCCAAAAACAATAGAGATCTTCCTCTCACCTAGGACAATGTAACTATGAAGTTTCATGACTAAATGTGTTATGGAGTTATCGTCCATAATGCGTAATAGTTTACGGACGGATGTACGGACGGCCACCCCCATACCATAATAATATGTCGAATGGACGTTTACAGATGTGTTATGGCACGCGATGAAACGTTACTGACAGTGCTATTCCTATATAGCCCCTACTTCACTTCAGACCCATTCTCAGTAAAGCGTGACACTTACTGTCCGAAGTCTTTAAAGCTCTGTATCAAAGGCATGGAAACATAAAGAGTATATGAATAGGCTTCTATAACTTTATCAATATGTCTCTGATTTTTTTTTAAATGTCTTACAAAAAATTGCAATTTTGTATAAAACTCGTTTTATAGCACGTGAGTAGCAAAAACCAACAAATTGCAAAAGGATCTTATTTATTAACACCTAATATCATATTTAGTGACATGTTCTACCCAAATTACGTAGTTGACATGCCATTGTTTGTCTATAAATTCTGAAATTTAACCAACAGAATTAAAAAAAAAAATCTCAATGTATAAGTGTATTCAGACTACATATCAATTTTGAGTCCAGACTGTTGTAGTGTACTTAATAATGCAAAACATAAAAACTGCTGACTTAATACAGGAAATCAGACAGCTAATATGATAAACAACCTGATAGCAGTACTTATTCTATGTAATTTACTCAGGTTAAAACACGATGCAAGAGTTTCTGTAATTTTATCCATGTCACTTACGAGGCTTTCCTTATACTTGTTGACATATTTTCAATATGAGCAATGGGCTTAAATTCGTTCTGTATACATGTGGCCATTTTTCAAATCGCTTGAATGCGTTACTTTTCAGACAGATAGCTCAGAATTAAAATATACGGAAAAACGCATCATTTACGAGACATCATTTATGAGACATGCCAGTATCACTGTATAATTCGCGTATAATGCTTCTTTCGGTTAATTTACATCAATAAAGACTACCCGGATGTAAAAAAGTTAAACATCGGCGCTTATTTTGAAAAGTTACTCGTGTAAAAGAAAATTGAATTCGGGTGAGTATTAATGTTTTATTCTTTCATGAGATGTTTTCACTGCAGCATAAAAAAAAACAAAAAACATTTACCCACGTAAACGAAACCCCAATCTAGCTCGTCATAACATGTAGTTGAATATACATTTCCACTGAGTCGAGAAAAAACGTGTTGAGATGCATGTCCCGTAAGTGATATATTTGTCCCGTAAATGATTGCTATACATCATCATCTACTTTCGTTATTGTGATTGGAAACGCAGACTTTATTTGTTATTTCAATGCTTAACGAAACGTTTAAAAGGTCTTTAATAAACATACTAACATGTAAATAAATAAACAAAAATAAAAATGTATAAAAATATCTCTGTGACAAAACGAGCTGGGAGTGAAACTAAGAATCAATGATTGAAGGTGCATGTATAAAAATAGAAACATTATTTGTACATAGTTCAAAACCATATTCCTTTGTGAATGTGAACAATTACCATGATTAAACTAGTAATATCTGAAAAGTTGTCCCGTAATTGATCATGGTGTATCCCGTAAATGATCCTAGTGTGTCTCGTAAATGATCATAGTGTGTCCCGTAAATGATCATAGTGTGTCCCGTAAATGATCATGGTGTATCCCGTAAATGATCCTGGTGTGTCCCGTAAATGATCATAGAGTGTCCCGTAAATGATTCTAGTGTATCCCGTAAATGATCCTAGTGTGTCCCGTAAATGATCATGGTGTATCCCGTAAATGGTACTATTGTATCCCGTAAATGATCATGGTGTATCCCGTAAATGATCCTGGTGTGTCCCGTAAATGATCCTGGTGTGTCCCGTAAATGATCCTAGTGTGTCCCGTAAATGAACATAGTGTATCACGTAAATAATAGAGTGTCCCGTAAATGATCATAGTGTGTCCCGTAAATGATCATAGTGTGTCTCGTAAATGATCACAGTGTATTCCGTAAATGATCACAGTGTGTCCCGTAAATGATCACAGTGTGTCCCGTAAATGATCCCGTAAATAATAGAGTGTCCCGTAAATAATAGAGTGTCCCGTAAATGATCATAGTGTATTCCGTAAATGATCATAGTGCGTCTCGTAAATGATCATAGTGTGTCTCGTAAATGATCATAGTGTATTCCCGTAAATGATCAAAGTGCTCGTAAATGATCATAGTGTATTCCGTAAATGAGCACAGTGTGTCTCGTAAATGATCATAGTGTCCCGTAAATGATCATAGAATGTCCCGTAAATGATCATAGAGTGTCCCGTAAATGATCACAGTGTGTTCCGTAAATGATCATAGTGTGTCTCGTAAATGATCGCAGTGTATTCCGTAAATGATCACAGTGTGTCCCGTAAATGATCGCAGTGTATTCCATAAATGATCACAGTGTGTCCCGTAAATGAGTACAGTGTAGTATGTCCCGTAAATGATCATAGAGTGTCTCGTAAATGATCACGGTGTGTTCCGTAAATGATCATAGTGTGTCTCGAAAATGATCGCAGTGTATTACGTAAATGATCACGGTGTGTCCCATAAATGATTACAGTGTATTCCGTAAATGATCATAGTGTGTCATGTAAATGATCATAGTGTGTCCCGTAAATGATCATAGTGTGTCCCGTAAATGATCAAAGTGTATTCCGTAAATGCTCACAGTGTGTCCCGTAAATAATCACAGTGTATTCCGTAAATGATCATAGTGTGTCTCGTAAATGATCATAGAGTGTCCCGTAAATGATCGTAGTGTGTCCCGTAAATGTTCACAGTGTATTCCGTAAATGAGCTTAGTGTGTCTCGTAAATGATCGGAGTGTATATAATCACAGTGTATTCCGTAAATGATCATAGAGTGTCCCGTAAATGATCATAGTGTGTCTCGTAAATGATCATAGTATGTCTCGTAAATGATCACAGAGTGCCCGTAAATGGTCACATAGTGTCCCGTAAATGATCACAGTGTGTCCCGTAAATAATCACAGTGTATTCCGTAAATGATCCTAGTGTGTCTCGTAAATGATCATAGAGTGTCCCGTAAATGATCATAGTGTGTCCCGTAGATGATCACAGTGTATTCTGTAAATGAGCATAGTGTGTCCCGTAAATGATCGGAGTGTATATGATCACAGTGTATTCCGTAAATGATCATAGTGTGTCTCGTAAATGATCACAGTATGTCTCGTAAATGATCACAGAGTGTCCCGTAAATGGTCACAGAGTGTCCCGTAAATGATCACAGTGTATTCCGTAAATGATTACAGTGTGTCCCGTAAATAATCACAGTGTATTCCGTAAATGATCATAGTGTGTCTCGTAAATGATCAAAGAGTGTCCCGTAAATGATCATAGTGTGTCCCGTA
Source organism: Cyrtodaria siliqua (assembly GCA_037043455.1). NCBI lineage: Eukaryota > Metazoa > Mollusca > Bivalvia > Adapedonta > Hiatellidae > Cyrtodaria > Cyrtodaria siliqua. Next base: position 131,127 of record JAWPHD010005876.1, on the reverse strand, counting down.
AATGATCACAGTGTATTCCGTAAATGATCATAGTATGTCTCGTAAATGATCGGAGTGTATATGATCACAGTGTATTCCGTAAATGATCATGGTGTGTCTCGTAAATGATCATGGAGTGTCCCGTAAATGATCATAGTGTGTCCCGTAAATGATCACAGTGTATTCCGTAAATGATCATAGTGTGTCTCGTAAATGATCGGAGTGTATATGATCACAGTGTATTCCGTAAATGATCATAGAGTGTCCCGTAAATGATCATAGAGTGTCCCGTAAATGATCACGGTGTGTTCCGTAAATGATCATAGCGTGTCTCGAAAATGATCGCAGTGTATTACGTAAATGATCACGGTGTGTCCCATAAATGATTACAGTGTATTCCGTAAATGATCATAGTGTGTCATGTAAATGATCATAGTGTGTCCCGTAAATGATCATAGTGTGTCCCGTAAATGATCAAAGTGTATTCCGTAAATGCTCACAGTGTGTCCCGTAAATAATCACAGTGTATTCCGTAAATGATCATAGTGTGTCTCGTAAATGATCATAGAGTGTCCCGTAAATGATCATAGTGTGTCCCGTAAATGATCACAGTGTATTCCGTAAATGAGCTTAGTGTGTCTCGTAAATGATCGGAGTGTATATGATCACAGTGTATTCCGTAAATGATCATAGAGTGTCCCGTAAATGATCATAGTGTGTCTCGTAAATGATCATAGTATGTCTCGTAAATGATCACAGAGTGTCCCGTAAATGGTCACATAGTGTCCCGTAAATGATCACAGTGTGTCCCGTAAATAATCACAGTGTATTCCGTAAATGATCCTAGTGTGTCTCGTAAATGATCATAGAGTGTCCCGTAAATGATCATAGTGTGTCCCGTAAATGATCACCGTGTATTCCGTAAATGAGCATAGTGTGTCCCGTAAATGATCGGAGTGTATATGATCACAGTGTATTCCGTAAATGATCATAGTGTGTCTCGTAAATGATCACAGTATGTCTCGTAAATGATCACAGAGTGTCCCGTAAATGGTCACAGAGTGTCCCGTAAATGATCAAAGTGTATTCCGTAAATGATTACAGTGTGTCCCGTAAATAATCACAGTGTATTCCGTAAATGATCATAGTGTGTCTCGTAAATGATCATAGAGTGTCCCGTAAATGATCATAGTGTGTCCCGTAAATGATCACAGTGTATTCCGTAAATGATCATAGTATGTCTCGTAAATGATCGGAGTGTATATGATCACAGTGTATTCCGTAAATGATCATGGTGTGTCTCGTAAATGATCATGGAGTGTCCCGTAAATGATCATAGTGTGTCCCGTAAATGATCACAGTGTATTCCGTAAATGATCATAGTGGTGTGTCTCGTAAATGATCGGAGTGTATATGATCACAGTGTATTCCGTAAATGATCATAGAGTGTCTCGTTAATGATCGGAGTGTATATGATCACAGTGTATTCCGTAAATGATCATAGAGTGTCCCGTAAATGATCATAGTGTGTCTCGTAAATGATCATAGTGTGTCCCGTAAATGATCACAGTGTATTCCGTAAATGATCATAGTGTGTCTCGTAAATGATCGGAGTGTATATGATCACAGTGTATTCCGTAAATGATCATAGAGTGTCTCGTAAATGATCGGAGTGTATATGATCACAGTGTATTCCGTAAATGATCATAGAGTGTCCCGTAAATGATCATAGTGTGTCTCGTAAATGATCAAAGTGTGTCCCGTAAATGATCACAGTGTATTCCGTAAATGATCATAGTGTGTCCCGTAAATGATCAAAGTGTGTCTCGTAAATGATCACAGTGTATTCCGTAAATGATCACAGTATGTCCCGTAAATGATCGCAGTGTATTCCATAAATGATCATAGTGTGTCTCGTAAATGATCACAGTGTATTCCGTAAATGATCATAGTGTGTCCCGTAAATGATCACAGTGTATTCCGTAAATGATCACAGTATGTCCCGTAAATAATCGCAGTGTATTCCGTAAATGAGCATAGTGTGTCCCGTAAATAATCATAGTGTGTCCCGTAAATGATCACAGTGTATTCCTTAAATGATCATAGTGTATCCCGTAAATGATCGCAGTGTATTCCGTAAATGAGCACAGTGTATTCCATAAATGATCATAGTGTGTCCCGTAAATGATCGCAGTGTATTCCGTAAATGATCATAGTGTGTCCCGTAAATGATCATAGTGTATTCCGTAAATGGTCACAGTGTATTCCGTAAATGATCATAGTGTGTCCCGTAAATGATCACAGTATATTCCGTAAATGATCACAGTATGTCCCGTAAATGATCGCAGTGTATTCCGTAACTGATCATAGTGTGTCCCGTAAATGATCACAGTGTATTCCGTAAATGATCATAGTGTGTCCCGTAAATGATTGATTACTTCTATAGATTTTGAGCCAATTTCAATGTTCAGTTTATAAGTCGTGTCCCTTGATTAAGAAGCGTTTCCCTTGTTGTCATCGCAGCCGCTAATATTTTAACCTAACTAGTGTTTTTACTTCAAATGGACGTAACCAAATTATGTCCGAACGATTATTGTGTATTTTGAAATCAGTGTTACTTTGATATGTTATTCCATCATTTTATCTTATATAAAGACGGAGGATACTGGTTTTCAATTTGTTATGGTGCGTTAAGAATGGCATGCATTAATTAAATGTTTCAGTATAAAGCGCGGAGATTGGTTGGTTGGTTTGGTTGGTTGGTTGGTTGGTTGGTTGGCTGGTTGTTTGGTTGGCTGGTTGTTTGGTTGGTTGGTTTGTTGAATGGTTGTTTGGTAGTTGGGTAGTTGGGTGATTGGGTGGTTGGCTGGTTGTTTTGTGTTTTACGTCATTTTCAGCACATCTTAGGCCTTATGGTCGATAGTTTAGTGGTTGGAGGTCACGTTTCCTGGGCAGAATCAGTACTGTAAATTGAACACGGGCATGCATGTGCAGCAGTATTATTGGAACAATGAATTGTTGTTTAACTGCTCATCGACACATTGTATTTGTTATTTGGAGCCGCACCAGATAGAGAGAAAGGGTACATAGATATCCGGGAACCCGGCCATACTCTTACTATAGAATAGTTGCCCATCGTTCCTATATGGTTCTTTAGCGTGCTTGGAGGATAAACGCCGATTTACGGGGTCGCCGTGTTTAGGTCCCCATCGGACGGACTTGTCTGTCTGAAGTGTCTCCTGAATCAACTCAGTGACGTGATTTCCGGATTCAGAGTCGAACATGCTATCCATTGGGTCACCGCGGCATCCCTTTTTTGGAGCAAGTGACCTCATAGAGTATGATCGGCTTGGTGCACAGCACATAGCGACCTCTGCTTCACACAAACATGCAACTGCATTTTAATCTTTAGAGGTAGCAGCACGGTGAATGTGCATCTTCAAGTTGCACGCTGTACTACATGCTCGTAAAGGTACCTTAAAGTGACTTGAAGCGATCCGGAAGCATGATGAGTGTCAATCAAAATAAGAGAACTACCAGCATAATGTGGTTCAGACTCAATGCACATATGCACTAAACTAGGAGCCATCAATGCACATATGTACTAAACTAGGAGCCATTATCCGTACAATTTAATTAGTGTTAATGAAATAGTTTGGAAAACTAGAATACTCGGCTAGTTTTGCTGTATAAATCATTCATACACAACTTTAAGACTCTTATACATTCTTGTTTTATGAAGAAGTACATTTTATTTGAATCATATGTATATCTGTTAGCAATATAATCCCCATTTAAAACAAAACACATCCGAGTCGTCAAGCTTTCCAGATTGAACAAGTTCATTAACAATAATTAACAGGAATGAATGTAAGATGCGGTTTAATTTCATGTAAATGCACATTTCATACGAAACTGAAGCACATTATGAAGGGTTTTATTTGTATTTGGATTGGCACCATTTTTTTTTAGATCGCCTTTAATAAGAAACATTTGTTTAAAAAAGGGAAACATAGCGCATGCACTTGAACAGTCAGATATCTCTTGACTCGCCATCTAAACATTCCTCTGGAAAATAACAAAGGTCAACACATATTGTTCAGAATATCGCTATGTTACTACACATATATTGACACTTGCCTGATTGGGCCTTTGTATATAATATCTCACTAACCAACGTGCACGAGTTTTTCGTGATCTACTTTACTCAAGCCATATATGGACATCTGTTGACAACTTTCACCGGTGGTCAGTTTTCAGCTTGAAATTGATTGGTTATTAACGTCACATGGTACATCATGTGTAAAAGACGAGAATCGTTTAAATCAAAACCAGAGACTCTGTAGATATTGTAATGATAATGCTGTTGAAGATGAACACCATTTCTTACTAGACTGTTCTTTTTATAATGATATAAGAAACACTATATTTAATACAACTCTACATAACAGAGACTTTTTAACTTTTGATAAGAACGAGAAACTTAAATTTATTATGCTTAATCTTCAGAGGAAAGTTGCAAAATACTTATTTAAAGCTTTTCTTAAGAGACGCAACTCAACTTATATTGTTACATAACTTATTGTTTTAGCAAGTATAATGTCATTGCTATAAATGTGCAATCGTATTTAATATCCACTGAACTATTTATTATTGCTTTATTTAATTTATTTAACAATTGATATTTATATCATGTGATTTACTTAATATTATTATTTATAGATAGTGACTTATAGGTCCGTTGGGCCGGGTGCTTGATTTCCAGTAATCTCATACATGTTTGATTTTGAATTGTATATGCACATGTCACTTTAATAAACTATTTACTTACTTACTTACTTACTTATATCACGGTTTGGAGTTCAATTGGAAACAATCATTTCAAGTACAAGATAATTCACCGTAAACGATGTTCTATTTCTATTCTAATAGCCCTAAAATGTGAAAATAACGCACACATCTGAAATATTTCGCATTGCTTTGCTTACTCTCCTAACGTTGCAAACGTTACAGTGATATATCGTTGAATATAACGAGATATTTTAAACTAGGCTATATAGTGCGGGTGTATTAGAATATAGTATAATGAATTGTAAAGTTTGTTGAAACGTTTTAGATATTATCGATCCTGCTGGAGTATGTTTAGATTGTATATGTTATGAAAAGAAATACTGCCAATATTGCGTCGGAAGTAAGCTTTGTTAAAAGTGTAATTATGCATGCATAAATTGGAATGACACTTGCGAAGTTGATAAAGAACGTATCTGTGGGACATATAACGGATATGACCTCTTTACAGATTATAATTACAATCATAAGAAAATTAATTATCATAGAAAATATCATTTCGAAAAACATTTGATAAAGTATAATTTATCTCTCCCAGAAAGACAAAGATTTAGAGAGTTGTTTTACAAAATAGTAAAGACTTCAGACAAAACAGAAGGTCGGAAAAGATCAATCAAATTTGAATGCTTCTGCTATTCGAGTTAAGTAACTAATTAATTCTCCCTTGCTGTTAATTTCTCTCATTATAATAATAATAAACAATAAGAATATTTGTTTGCAAGATGTGTGACTATTGAATGACTGTTTTATAAATACGGCCCGTTTTACACGTGCCTTCCGTTGTCTACAAGATATGGGCTCGAGCGACGCTCTCGTCTATATCTCATAGACGACGGAGCACGAGGTGTTCTGTTCTATAACAAAGTACAGGTGTATTTATTTACGTCGTATATCGTGTTGACATGTTTACACAAAGTATTGACTTCATCAAAATGGGACACAAAATGGCATATATCTAGTAATGTAATAAATCAATTACAAGCAACTAATCGGGCAGACAGAAAATAGAGATTTGCAACTAGCTGGACTGTCGGGTCGGTTACAGTGGTTCTTATTAAGTATCTCGTTTATTGGCAAAACCCGTTTTGAAGTTCAGTATACGATATTCATCGATCGAGAAATGATTGTTCTGTCTACACAACAATAAATCTGCATTGAAAGCGATGACTTTGAACCAATATGCTGAATCTTAACCCGGTTTACTTATTCAGCAGCCTGATTTTGCACTGATCGTAGACCCAAGTTATGTTGATTATAGCAAAACTATTGAATAATATCAGATAGGATTTGGTAGGGGTGCAGGTAAATATAAATAGTATACTCACCGATATGTTATATCCAATCCAAATCCTTCGATTTATAATTTAAAAAAAAATAATTCTACACACCACTGAGTGATTTTATCACAACAACTATAAACTGATCACGACCGGGCAGATCAGCAACTTCCGTTTTAGTCGACTGCCCGCTGATACCCTGTGTTTAACTCTGTGGATCAGCCACAATCAACACGGCGTAGGTAAATTCATTATTTGTGTATATATTTAGTAACATAAACGGATTTCCAATAACTATTTAAAGCACGGCTGTGAATAGGTGCTTCTTTAAATATACCAAGGTGAATGACATTTCGAAATGTTTGGGGCATCGGGTGATCGAGAACAATAATTAGGAATCGCTTGACAACCTAACATCTGCGTGCAACATTTTAAATGTCTGGTAGTTTCAGAGAAGATTGTTTACGTTGCACATAGACATATTTCATGTCTCTATGGTTTTCCCGAAATAACCCAAATTGAATGTAAACCCTCAATAAAACGTGACCCAATTTGAAAAAAAAAACTTAGCAGAGGCCCACATGCGTCATGGAAAATATTATTTAATCATTCCCTTATAAAATGTATATATTAATGTAGTTCCCTGCAGTGGGGTTTTGAATTTGAACCCAGGGTCATCCACCACTTGAACAAATGTTGAACAAACACGGTAGAGGTCTATCAACTGGGCATACAGTATATACGAACTACTATAGAACTCTTATATTTTCATATCTCACCCGAGTAGATATACTCGTCGGGGACCACTTTCCGTCACTTATGTAAACATAAACTAATTTTTCAGACAAATCTATGTATCCTGACAATTTTTACTCTATTTTCTATTAGGTTACCTCTTCCTGGAAAGTTGATACCAAAGAATTTTGTTTTATATAAATTATCGAAGTGGCACGTGACCTGTTTATAAATAGACTAAAACTGAGAAATCATGTTGTTTACAAGCCCAGTTTCCGTCATGTATTTTATCGAGTGATAGATTCAAGTAGGTCAAGATACAGTCAACTTTTATGAATTAGAAACTTGTTTGCAAGTCTATTCAACAATTTCATTGTACAAATGGTATGTTTGCATTGTTCCATCAGTCACCTCGATCGTTATAACAATGCGCCTGGAATCGTCAATATAAAACAATCTTACACTGAAAAGATGGGTAACTCTATGTAAATCAAACAGATACAGGTTGTACGAGTTGCTGCTCTTTGGTGAAACTATATAATCTTAGTCTATTTAACCGCGTCCGCTGAAGAGTGATAAAATTATGACGTTATTACAGTGTTATTTTTTTAATAGTTTATTATGCGGCAGTATGCGCGCGCATCCCCAACGCCACATAAGGAAGTAAATACATTTTTCGGAGAAATCCCTTTCGTTTTTGTACCCCTTATTTACTTTTTGGTTGTTTTTCCTGTTTCCAATCTTCAGTTATAATCGTCTGACAATTAGTGACATCGCGTAAGTAATTTGCAGTGTAAAAACGTTTTTTAAATGAGAATGACGGAAACTGGGCTTGGACGGAAACTGGCCTCTGACGAGTACATGCTCAGGGCCAGGAAGATTTCAGCAAACTCCTATCAAAATGAAATATTGATAAGCCAAGTAACAGCATTCCAAACAGGAAGTTATTTTAATCCAACTTACATTTTCCTCAGGACCTTTTACAGGTATCTGTCTGCTTTTACTTTTATACTGTACACTCCAGCAAGCTTATGACCGATGTATTTCAATGAAATGTGTGGTTTTTTTTGTGTTTTTTAATAAATGCGTTGACATTCTCATGTATTAGTCCTAGTCTGGTACCCGTCCCCTACTGCGCTAGCTGTATATTAGTCCTAAAATCATATAAATTTTAAACACATCTCGTGAATGCGTCGGTGTAAAATACAAAGCAGACGGCAAGCAGACGACGCATATTGTAAAATAATGAATAGAACTGAATTGAATACTTTATTTTAAGAAGGTAGCCCAGAGTGCAGTTAGTAACGTTATTTTATTCACTACGTTCAAAAATGTCATGTGCAGGATTTTAAAAACTCTAGCACCTTCATTTTATATTTACCCAACTAGGCCAGAATGATGATATTAATAAAAGCTCGGAATAGCTTGAAAACCAGCTACTATATCAGATTAGTGACACCAGAGGTATGACCCCTTGATTTATTAAAAAAGAAAAGAAGTCATATTCTGTTTTGTGAACACTCTAGCACTTTCATTTTGTATTTGATCTTTACCAAACTTGGCCAGATTGTTGATATTAATGAAACCTTTGAAATGTTCGAAAACCAGCTATATTAGATTAGTTACACCAGCGTTTTGATCCTTGATTTAATAAAAAAATCTGCTTCGGGGACACTAACAAATTCATTTTGTATTTGGTATTTATCAAACTTAGCCATATTGTTGTTATCAATAAAAGATAAAACAAATTTGAAAAACAGCTATATCCGATTGGCAACTTCAGAGTTTGGATCTTAACTTTATTGTGCCTTGTGAACTCTCTAACACCTTCACTTTATATCTGATCTTTACCAAACTTGGCTAATTTGTTTATATTAATGAAAGCTCGGAATAGTTTGAAAATCAGCTATATCAGTTAGTAACACCAGAGTTATGACCCCTTGATTTATTGAAAGATGTCATATTCTCTTGTGAACACTCCAGCACTTTCATTTTCCAGCACTTTCATTTTGTATTTGATCTCTACCAAAATTAGCCAGATTGCTCGGACACATCAGGCCCTTTCTAGTATACACGTCTATTTACAGTCACTGGACATGTTTAAATCCATCCAGATCAGATTAGTAACACCAGAGTTATGACCCTTGATTTGTAGAAACATGCTTAAAGCTGCACAGTCCCTATTTTAACTGGTAATAACTCATGAATATGAATGAGTCACGTGTGAAGTAGTTTCAAATAGACGAACACCCCAAAAGTCGGTATATAAGCAGAAATCGATGCGTAAAATTTAACATTTTTATTTAGCCTCCGTACAGGTAACATCGATAAAATATACGGCTCCAGAATATATGTGATAAAAAAATAGTTGCCCGGAACAGGATTTGAACCACAGCCTTGCACTTTTAAGTTTTGAAAGATGTACTCTGATCCACTAGACCACTGCTATTTATTCGTATGTTGTAACATGTTTAACACTAAATAGGCATTACGTAATAACAAGCGCGCGCACACAAACTCATCAAGCAGTCGAGATATGGTTGTTTTGAGGCGAAGTATTAGTTTCATATTGATAACATACAGTATTACACCAGGCAATATTAATTTACACGTGCGACAATATGGACTACATACACTTTTCAAAACTGCTAACTACACCGCTCACGTTTTGGGTTATATATATCGATGGGTTGAATGTTTTTCAATAAAATAAAAAGGAAATATCAATTCATGTAAACACTAAAGTCACACTTTTCCCATATCTACTACATTACAAACGACCCATGTAAACACTAAAGTCACACTTTTCCCATATCTACTACATGTAGATATGGGAAAAGTGTGACTTTAGTGTTTACATGGGTCGTTTGTAATTGCTTATTGTGGTTTAGTTCTAGCATTGCCCATGAAAAAAATAAAATGAAATGATGTAAAAATGATTGAATTGGTATTTCCTTTTTATTTTATTGAAAAACATTCAACCCATCGATATATATAACCCAAAACGTGAGCGGTGTAGTTAGCAGTTTTGAGAAGTGTATGTATTGATCCATCTTGAGTTGCGTTCAAATATGTTAAGTTATTTTGCCTCATAAGAAATGGTAGTTGCTATTACTATTTTGTCAAGTAGCGTTATAGTGCAGTGGATACAGCACCGAACGTGAAATCAGAAGGTCGTGTGTCGTGAGCCCCGAAAGAGTTTGTTTTTTTCTGTAAAAAATACTGCTACCTGTGTATAGGTACGATGTGCACTGGTCGATGTATACACAGTAAATGGTTTCCTGCGCTAAATTTGCTCGCTTAAATATCCGATTTCGACACGAGCTGGTGAACATAAAGTTACAAATAAAGACACGCCTGCAAAGAATAAATCGATTGATATAGAGACTGTAGCTTTAATTTTGCTTTGTTAAATCATTGGGTCCTTCATTTTTCATCTGATTATCAAACTTGGTCATATATCAATGAAAGCTTGAACAGGTTCAATAATCAGGCACGATTTGAGCAGACTCCCGCCCCCTCCTCACCTGTTATAAGAGCCATTGTTAGCCGTAGAGCGTCCACATGCCTTCTTGCGCCTCTTGCTTATGTTTGTATCAGAGTATTTAACCCATGAACAATCGAGGTCGGTTATTAAATCTGAATGTCGGACCTGATGCATTGGGTGTAAAGACTGTGCAATCTAGGTGGTGAGTGGTGAGAAATGTGGAAGTGAGAGCCATGGTGGAATTCATGAGTCTCGATGCCCTGCTAGGTATCCCTTAAAAGGTTATTGTGTTGACCATTGTGGAGGCCATTTTGAATTTCCCGTCAACATGAGTTTTACTTAGGACCAACTAGACATCTAAAGTTGCATTCCTGTAAAGTTTCATAAAGACACAGTAGTCATCACAAATGTTTCCTATATAACTCTGTGTAAACAAAGACGACCGCTGGTCGCCGCTGGTGGCCATGTTAAACGTCGAATCAAAATGAAGTATGCTCAGGACGCCAGTTATTTTGGTAGATGTTGTCGCCACAATTTTTCCTATTTAACACAATGTACACATACGTTTGACGTCGAATCCAAATGAACCAAGTACTGTACATGTCATGCAAGTCATTTTGGTAAGGGTTCCAAATCATTTTCACTTATGTTGTTTTTTTAGAAGTAGTCGCCAAAAAATTGCATTTTTAAAATCTATTTTTAGCTGTCCGACGGTGGCCATTTTTTGAATTTCGAATAAACCTGATTTTTACTTAGGTGCTAGACATGAAGAGTAAGATTCAAGTTTTAAATTGTTGGTAGTGTCTGCCTCGTGTGGGAGTCGTGGGTTAGATCCTTGGCTGGGTCATATCAGACTTCAAGAACCGCGGAGTGGACTAGTGATAGTGTCTGCCTTGTGTGGAAGGGTTAAATCCTTGGCTGGGTCATACCAGACTTCAAGAACCGCGGCATGGACTAGTGGTAGTGTCTACCTCGTGTGGGAGTCGTGGGTTAAATCCATGAATTGGTCATACCAGACTTCAAGAACCGCGGCGTGGACTAGTGGTAGTGTCTTCATCGTGTGGGAGATCGTGGGTTAAATCCTTGGCTGGGTCATACCAGTCTTCAAGAACCGCCGCTTGGACTAGTGGTAGAGTCTGCCTCGTGTGGGTGTCGTGGGTTAAATCCTTGGCTAGGTCATACCAGACTTCAAGAACCGCGGCGTGGACTAGTGGTAGTGTCCGCCTCGTGTGGGAGTCGTGGGTTAAATCCTTGGCTGGGTCATACCAGACTTCAAGAACCACGACGTGGACTAGTGGTAGTGTCTGCCTCGTGTGGGAGTCGTGGGTTAAATCCTTGGCTGGGTCATACCAGACTTCAAGAACCGCGGCGTGGACTATTGGTAGTGTCTGCCTTGTGTGGAAGGGTTAAATCCTTGGCTGGGTCATACCAGACTTCAAGAACCGCGGCGTGGACTAGTGGTAGTGTCTGCCTCGTGTGGAAGGGTTAAATCCTTGGCTGGGTCATACCAGTCTTCAAGAACCGCGGCGTGGACTAGTGGTAGTGTCTGCCTCGTGTGGGAGTCGTGGGTTAAATCCTTGGCTGGGTCATACCAGACTTCAAGAACCGCGGCGTGGACTAGTGGTTGTGTCTGCCTCGTGTGGGAGTTCACCAGACTTCAAGAACCGCGGCGTGGACTAGTGGTAGTGTCTGCCTCGTGTGCTTGGCTGTGTCATACCAGTCTTCCAGAACCGCCGTGTGGACTAGTGGTAGTGTCTGCCTCTTGTGGAAGGGTTAAATCCTTGGCTCGGTCATACCAGTCTTCAAGAACCGCGGCGTGGACTAGTGGTAGTGTCTGCCTCGTGTGGAAGGGTTAAATCCTTGGCTGGGTCATACCAGTCTTCAAGAACCGCCGTGTGGACTAGTGGTAGTGTCTGCCTCGTGTGGCAGTCGTGGGTTAGATCCTTGGTTGGGTAATACCACACTTCATACTATAAGGTTGTTTCACGGAACACGTGTTGCCTGCGGTGCTTATGAGCTTGGTTAGGTTGCAGGTTAAAGTTATATGAAAAAGATGGAGATGGGTGTAAAGTTTTATGAACATAGTTCAAATACTTTTCAAGTATGTGGGTATATGACATACGAATTAGCATTACCAGTCTAAGACAAGTTATGCCCAAAATAAGCAGGGCCTGTACCAGTCACTTATGGGCAACCGGGCAAAGCGATGTTATTGTGTGTATTTGTATGTATGTGTATGTCTGTGTGACGAACGATCTGACATTACCGGTCTATGACGAGTTATGCCAGGCATGAACAGCGCCACGCCAGGTCACTGAGAGGTAACCTGACACGGTAGTACTATATCCCAAGGGAGAGGCTACTTCTCCAGGGGCGTATTTAGGCATACTCCTGTACGCCCGGGCGTACTCTAGAAAATCGAATGTGAAAAAATAAAAGTGCTTATTTTTTAAAATCAGCAATAAAAATTAAAGGGGAGTAGGAGGGGGTAGGGGGTGAGGCACTATTAAAAACACACTTAATGAATGGAGGCGAGAGCCTCCAAAATCTCGCTCAAATGAAGCCACAAACCTCCGAAATTGCACTCACACCCCCTCCCGCACCCTCCCGCAGAGCGTATTCTCCAAAAGGCTCTGGCTACGCCACTGTAATCTCCCCAGGTTCGTGCACGGGGTGTGGACTGTTTAGGCGGTCAGAAGGTCAGGTGTGTTCAGCATACTTTTTATTATTCAACTTGATCTCAAAATAAACTATATAAAGGCACTAATGTTTATTTATAAGCCATAGTTAATTCTCTCAATTTTAAACAGACCTTAACAGGAACAAGTTCTCTCAATTTTAAACAGACCTTAACAGGAACATCTCCTGTATCTAATTATGACGGGAACATCTAACGATATTTTATCCCGTTTTCTCAGGAACTAAAATAAATAGTTCTAAAGTTTATAGTCCCTCCACCAACAAACTCGGGTAAGCGTTTCCGATATTATGAAGTGTGTGTGTGTAGTTCTGAGGTGTATAGTCCCTCCACCAACAAACTCGACAAGCCTGTCGCGACGAGCTCATAGAGTCTGGACTGTCCGATATTACGAAGTGTGTGTATTTCTAAAGATTATAGTCCCTCCACCTACGACAGGCGTCCTACCCGACGATTATAGGCACAATGTCTGGACTTTTATCTGTGTGTTGTTATGTGATGTGATGTGATGATAGCAGCGAACTCAATGATTTCTTTATAGTGCTGCCACACTGGAATACCACGCCGTAGTAGACATGATACCCCCACCCACCCAGTCACATTATTCTGACACTGGTCAAACAGTCGTAGCACTACCCATTATTTGCTCGTCAGGCAAGGGTGACTACTCCATTTTTAAAGTCTTTGATATGACGCAGTCATGGGGCTCGAACTCACGAATGCAAGGCAGACGCTATAACCACTACACCACAATGCTTCTGTAGATATTACGAAGTGTGTGTGTGTAATTCTAAGGTTTATAGTCCGTCCGCCAACGAACACGTCAAGGTATACCTGACGCGATGGGCACAATGGAGTCTGGACTTCTTATTCTAGATATTACGAATAGGTAAATTAAGGTTAATACAGCTGGTACTAATATAAAGCGAACGGCGCTAAGTATTATACTTCAAACAAATATCATAGCAAGTAAATCAGTAAATCAATAAATGACATATACCCTTTAAATAAATAAAGAAACAATGCATGAAAACATCAATAATAACCTTTAGCATGTCAAAGGCAAGTGAAATAATGTTGGATATTACCTCCCTTTATGGTAAGAATTGACATATATAAAAGGCCAAATCTACTACACAAGTTATGGCCAAAGTTAGGTTGCAGATAAAGTGTGACGGACGATGGACGACGACGACAGACGACGGACACATTGATCCCTAAATGTCTGCCACGCTACGCAGTATCTGCCATGCTACAAGGCGACACAAATAATGGTACTTGCAGTAGCATAAGCTCTGCTGATCTGGGAAAACTAGTGTCTAAGGCAAAACATGGATATATATCTACATATAAGTATATACGTCCATGGGTAAAATCAGACAAAAAACAACAGTATCTTCATAGTAATTTTATTAGTGTTTGTTCTGGGAACAATCAATCAAACGATATGCAATGGTTTTAACAATTAGTAGTTAAGTATAGCATGATACAATAACATCCAACAAGGCTTGAAAGGTGACAATTACTACCCTGCACCCATTCAAAGGTATTCACATTTATGGAACTCTTTTTGGTATTGAAACATGATTTAACACTGATATTGACAGGTGTTCACATGGCGAGGGTTCAATGCAGACTATTGTATCATGTTCTTTGTCTATTTAACGTTACACTAGTTTGCCGTTCAACCCTCGATGTATGAAACATTAACACTGGTTTTTGGCAATTAGTTGTCAATATTTATGAAATGCAAATATTCAAATTGACTTAAATAACACAATTTGTCATACTTGAAATGAACAAAGACATATTAATAAACAAATAGGAAACTTCCTATCTTAACCAACGAAGTAACCAAAATATCACGTGGCACCTGAACTTTTCCTTCTATCTCCTCTCTCAATTATTCACTGATTTTGATGAGAATACATTCAAAAGATTCATAGCGAATAGCAAAATGGGATTATAATAATTTATGTTTATTTTCAAATTAAGAAATTGTACAGAACGATGTTTAAAGTTAAAAATGTCATCATTTTTCGCTTTTCTCTTAAAAATCAAGGTTTTGACATAGTCAAAGTTTCCGTCAATCTCCTTTTTTGCTCTAAATGTTGGAGTAAGAAAAATATTATCATTGGAAAGAAAATTAAATTTGTGATGGGATTTGGAATGAATGAAACTTGTATCTATAAAACTATTCATGATATGTGTGTTTAAAGTTGGGAAATATTTTGTGAAATTTTCGCACTGTGCCACATGAAATTTAGATAATTTTCGTAGTGTCCAATCTACTTGTTATTAGGTCTGTGAAATGAACATATTCCTGCAAAACAACACATGTTCTGAGTTTAATTAAACAACACGACTTAGAAGATAACACAGTTTATGATTGTGACATCAATGTAGAAAAGTTAAAGAGGGCACATCAGGCTGGGTGGGGGTGATGGGGTAGGGGGGGTCCAGTCGTCATACTTAAAATTGACAAATAATGACGTTTTTTTATTTTAAAGGGCCAAAACATAATGAATAATGACCCTTTATTTACAAAAAAAATCATTCTACACAGTAATATGTCCTATCCTAAGTTTCACACCAGGGATAATTTAAGCCTTAAACCGCTAAACATGACTATTATAGCCTTTGTGTCCATTGTCAACCCAGATCAGCAGGGTTTACAATGTCCGGCTGTCACCCCTTTGTCACATAAATGGAATGGTCTTAATCAAAGAAAGAACAGTCCATTATATATATGTAGGGGGTTAAGGGTTAATCGTTTTATTCCCGATTTCGTTCAAAATCGATGGTGATTTCAAAGTTAAGACCTGAACAACTCCGAGTTAACATCGTAATTGTTTTGATTGATAATGATATTTCTATCAAACTGGAACATTTTTACAGTTTTAGTTTCTTCTAGAGAAAGCCTGATGTACCCACTTTAAAGTAAAGTATCATACTGTTAGTGTATGATAAGTTTACCACAGACAATAAGGCCAGAATTTTTTTATTAATTGTGTTACCGATTTTGTTCAAATAAATGCTGCATAGGCAGAGGGTAACAAAACAAAACGAAAATATTTTTCTTTTTCAAAAAACCTACTGTAAAGCACAGATTAGAAAAATGTAGCTTCTTCACGTGGGTTTAAAATTCAAACATTTTCGAAGGCATACATTTTTATTTTATTTTAATTTTTTTTTTTTAGGGAAGGAGGGTCGGTAATCCTAAAAATACAACTGGACTAGTCTAATATTATCACAGTATATGAATGATAAATAATTTTTATTACATTTCTATGGGTGAACGATCATAATTTCTCAGTGAAAGAATATTCATAATCGCTAAATATTAATAACTAACTCCGAACACAAAAATAACTAACTGTGTGACGTTGAGTTATGGCGTCAATATAGTGTTGTTGACGTCGATGTCATCTGCCGATAACGTTCAATTACGCGAATAATTTAGGTTAAAATTATTCATAAATTGATTTAAAATGTAATAAATAGATTATTTAACTGCTGGGTTCGATTATAGGGAGGTCCTTCATTTGATGGTAGTCATGTTTTTTTTTTCACTCACTCGCAAACGCTCGTTCGTGAAAAGAACAACACGTCTACCCTCTCGTGAAGGATTTCCCTATAATCGATCCCAGCAGTTAAATAATCTCTATTTACCCTTAATTTGAGCTAGATAAACACACTTCTAATGCAGGAATGTTTGTTGATTTTTAATGAGAACAAATAATGGTGACTAAATTTATGATGTTTTAAAAGGTCTCTGCTTAAATGAAAGTCAAAATAATAGGGCATTAATTTGTGTCACCATAAAGTCGCCATGGGACACATGGATGGAGGAATAAAGCTCGGTGCTATGAATCGGTGGTTTTAAAGTTTTCTTGGTTTTAAATTTAATGTAATTGTGAGTTAACATTATAATTAAAAACACAACAGTAAAATAAAATAATATTCAGACCGTTAAATTTTATTCATTAAACTAGTAACTAAACTGGTCCCAGGCTTATTTCCGTCATAGCAATCCTAGGCTTCCCTCTTTCTCGTTTAAAAACTGTTTTTAAACTGCAAATCACTTCCACAATTTTAAAACTGACAAACATTTATTTCAGAAGATTGAAGACAGAAGAAGGTGAAAGAGCGAACAATAACGAAAGGGTTTTCTCTGCAACATATTTACTGGGGACCAGTACTGTGGCCGATGACCAGCACTGTGACTAGTAACCAGTACTGTGGCCAGGGACCAGTACTATACTCTTCACCAGCTCCAGAGAATAAATTTGCTTAGGTCATAATGGCAATAATGGCAGTAATATTTGAAAGAAACTCTGCCGACTCATAGATACATAATGGTGCTTTCTAAACAGAACCAAATTTGAAATCAAAAACAATATTGCCTAAATTGTGATTTGCCAGGGTCAATTGTGATTTGCCAGGGCCAATACAATTATTCTTTAGAGTGAAGAAAATCGAAGCAGGATTTTTATATTTTTCAAATCACCCAAATGGCCATTATGGAGAATCCTCGAAATGTATTACACATATATATAAAAAATGTTTACATCATCCTGTTCATCATAGCTTCCAGTTAATTAAAGGGAATATAGTGACAAACAATCTTTACTATTTAGAGTTTAGAAAAACTTGGAAAAAGATGTAGGAATCATCAAAATAAACAAAGAAGAATGACCATTTGAAGATTGTACTAAACCGGATACGGGAGCCGCCATTTTGAGAAATATGACATCATAGTTCTAAATTACCATATATGGCATATTGGTAAATATCATTTAAAGCGAAGAAAATCACTGGAAATGAATGCAAAATCCCTTAATGGCCATGTAATGCATTATAACACCTTAGTATACTTATTTTTAGGGGCTGTGATTTCCCCCCTATAAATCAGTTAAATAATTGAATTGAATTAGGGTTTTAAGGCGCACCAACACATGAAAGGTTATTTGGCGCCTAACAGGAATGAACATGTCAGGCTCATCCACCATGTACATCGAGATAAAATATGGAGAACGGGCCTAGAACCTTCTCACCCTGAACTGCAGAGTTGCTGCAAATTCTATTGTAGTCACTCCATTTACGCTGGAGCCACGTTATAGTTTTTCTGCCACTGCTCTAGTGATATGAGCGAGATGGCACCTGAAACAATTCAGGGGTCATGATGAAGACCTTTAATGAGCATGAACAAAAAATGAAAAAATTAACATGAATTTGAGGGAGTTCTACCCTCTGCCTTCCTCTCTGACGGGATCTGCAGTGGCCCTATTCTTTGACTCGTAACCAAATGGGGCCCCCGGAACCACAAAGGGCCAGTTAAATAAAATGTTTATAAATATTCCATATATGATAATTTAGAACTGTGATGTCATAGTTCTCAAACTGTTGGCTTCCATATCCATTTCAAAAGAACCTTCAAATGATGACATCTCTTTTGTTTATCATTAGATTTTGATAATTCTTTCACCCTTGACCAAGTTTTTCCAGAACTCCCAAAAATGACGATTGTTTGGCTTTTGATTTCTACAAACAATAGAATTTTAATTGAGAATAATATACTAGCAATAATATACTACATACCTATTTTTGGTCTGAAATATTGCACAGAAATTCTCATCACAATATCTCAAAACAGTCAAATTTAGCAACAAGCAAAAGAAGGTCTTCACAGCAACATCGTATTTTGTATTTGACTTAAAGGGACACACGGCAATCTTGATATCAAACATTAAAATTAGTGTTTCGATTTTTTAATCCAATATCACTTTGACTTTAAAACTGTTTGCATATAACTAAATTGAATTTTGAGTTTTTATATCTTTTTTCTTATTCTGTCATAGGTTTAAATATATTAGCGTTGCAATATTATCAACAGTTAGTAATATGCAAAATAAATTTGTTTTATATTATTCTTATAATTAATATTTATGATTTAACATATTTATGATTGAACAAAATTAATGCAAGTCATGTAGAAAACTAACAGGATGCCGCAAGTCTTTTTTAAAAAAATAATCAAGATTGCCATGTGTCCCTTTAATTCCTAAGTATACAGTAATTATAATCTAAATCAGAGATAAATTTCAAAGTGCACAGATTTGTAGATTACTTGTATTATTGCATACCAAATAAGGTTATCCGCATTCTACATGTGTCTTACACATGGGCGCAGATAAAAGTCACACGCATTGACATCATTTTGTAAATAAACATGCAAAATAAAGTAATAAGTGATGTCAATGTCTATAGTGTGCAAGAAAAAGAAATAATCTTGGGTATCCGGTTCAGATAGAGGAATTCCAACCTTGCTTCTGATAAAAACAATAATACCCACTGTCGGAATTCCCGATCTTCGCTCGACACCCATGAAATATTCTTATATTCTATACTGTGTACATGTACCATTGTACACAAAACTGGTACTCTGTATGTTAACTTTATTCTTATGTCAACACAGGCTGGTATTCCTCGGTTATACCTTAGAAGACAACTGGTTATTATGTTTCAATGTTTATACTGATAATTTCACATCTGTCTTTTATTACACAAGTTTTCATTAAAGTCAAACCTTCATAATCACAGACATTTTTTGCTGCACAGACATACAAGAAGTTTGTATATGCACATAGGTCTTATAAGTATGGCATGAAACTGTATATGAACTGTATACACTTGTAGATATAATTTTGGTTTTACAACACATGTTCATAAAACTCTCGATTTAAGAAAACACAAATATATACTTATTCTTGTTGCTTCAATTTATACAGTACATTAACACACGTAAAAAAATATTTAGAGCCACTTCTAGAGAGGGAAAAGGACACAGAAGAGAGAGAGGAGACACTGAGAGAGACAGAGATAGACAGATGAGCAAAGAGAATCTACCAGGGAACTCCGATGTCTCTATGCATATTCAGATCAGGTTCTTTGATATGCATGAACATACATATACTGAATCACATTAAAAACTTTACACCATTTCTTGAATCATTTTGTATGGATTTGCAAACGTAATCAATTCAACAACAAACTCGTAACTTAGTGTGCAGCCAAGCGTAACATCACTGTTCATCCAAGTGTGACTTGTCTGTTAGGTTATTGACCTTTAATTGATAATTGCTTCTTTATTGGAATTGTTTATTTTAGTGATCAAATTAAAGTGTAATTGGCCACAATAAATTTTGTTTTATTACCAATATATAAGTGTAACGTTTTTAAAGTGGTTCAGTATATATCATATTTATGTCTATCCATCACTATGTGACAAAGCAATGCAATATGAACGTCATATGTGACAACTATTGTGGATTGACTTTTTACAAAGGCACCATATCATGAATGTTTTATATACTAGTTTAACATATACTGAGTATGACTATAAATAACATTATGTGTGTACATATAATTCACACATTACACGTGTACACATATAACTCACACATTTCACGTGTACGCATATAACTCACACATTACACGTGTACACATATAACTCACACAATTATACTTCCTTTAAAATCTGATATAAAACAACACAAATATAACAGTAAAAACTTCTTAAAAAACGCACCATGGTTTGATTCACAGGAACAATGTTTTACCTTGGTTAAATAATGTTTATACAATACCACACACACGCATTATAATGTCATGAATATGTCAGGGATTCTAATGATGGGAACAGATGGACCACTATCTGAGCCTTTCTTACACATGTGTATGACTCACACAAACATGAAATATCATAACACGTGCAAATAACTCGCACAAAAACACATGAGCATGACTCACACAAACCTGAAATATTGTAACACATGTGAATTACTTATACAATAACACATGTATGACTTACACATGGACTACCATATATTCAGCAGATGTTAAGAGTTACATGCATCCTACATTGTTAAATAGTTGGGACAGAATGTCTCAAAGGACGGAAATGTTGTGATTTTTGAACATTTTGGGTCTAAGCAATTTCTACCCCTAAATGTTCTGGTCTCAAACCCTAGAAGTTTTATCTACAATCCCCTTTGTCCCATTAACATAAGAGATGTGGAATGTATAACTTATCATATTCAAAAAAAGTACAGCATTTACATCATATTTTTAGCTTTTTCATTTATAAGCTGGGACTATGGGCAAAATTGCTCTGAAGCAAGGTTTCCTACATAATTTTATGTACTATAAAACAAGAACTTTGCCCATATATCAAACAGTATTACTTCCACAGATGTATTGCTATTTTTTATTTTTTTATTTCACAACCTTGTCAATCATTCATTTGTATACACAAGACAAAAACTGTATAATAAATTATGTATTGCTATATTGGAATGTTTTATTTCACAACCTGTTTCCATCAATTGCTAGCAGAGGGAATTATGCATATATGAAATATCATATATCACAGTTCTGGTTTTTGCACAGGATGCTGGACCAGGTGGGAACTTTCCTGACTGCACCAATAAACTTTAACATCACATTAAGCCAAGTTCAAGAGAACATCAAACAAACAAATTGACTTTAAAAAAACAACAAGAGGTCAATGACCTTGAAGCTCTACTGATTGATTTTGATTTCAGGAAGTAGTCGCTACAGACTTGTTTTTTGAAAATCTATTTTTAACCGTTGCGGCCATCTTGAATTTCCGGCCGACCTGAAATTTTGCTAAGATCAATAAGACATTAAGAGCAACATTCCTGTGAAGTTTCATGAAAATCCGTCAGGTAGTTTCAAAGAAGTAGTCGCTACAAGTTTTCATTATATAACTCTATGTAAACAAAGCAGCCATGTTTAAGGTCAAATCAAAATGATTTTCGACAAGGACCAACATCATGTCATACTGATCATTTTAGAAAAAGTCCCATATCAATATCTCTTATTGTTTTGAAGAAGTAGTCGCTACAAACTTATTTATTTTAAATCTATTTTTAGCTGTGGCGGCCATCTTGAATTTCCGGCCGACCTGAAATTTTTCTAGGATCAACTAGACATCAAGAGCAACATTCCTGTGAAGTTTCATGAACATCCGTCAAGTAGTTTCAGAGGAGTAGTCGCTACAAGTTTTTACTATATAACTCTATGTAACCAAAGATGGCCACTGGCAGCCATGTTTAACGTCGAATCAAAATAATTTGCCACAAGGATCTACATCATGTCATGCTGATCATTTTAGAAAAAGTCCCATATCAATATCACTTATAGTTTTCAAGAAGTAGTCGCTACAAACTTATTTTTTAAAAATCTATTTTTAGCTGTGACGGCCATCTTGAATTTCCGGCCGACCTGAAATTTTGATAGGATCAATTAGACATCAAGAGCAACATTCCTGTAAAGTTTCATGACAATCCGCCAAGTAGTTTCAGAGGAGTAGTCGCTACAAGTTTTTACTATATAACTCTATGTAAACAAAGATGGCCGCTGGCAGTCATGTTTAACGTTGAATCAAAACGATTTTTGACTAGGATCAACATCATGTAATGCTGATCATTTTAGAAAAAGTCCCATATCAATATCACTTATAGTTTTCAAGAAGTAGTCGCTACAAACTTATTTTTTAAAAATCTATTTTTAGCTGCGACGGCCATCTTGAATTTCCGGCCGACCTGAAATTTTTCTAGGATCAATCAGACATCAAGAGCAACATTCCTGTAAAGTTTCATGACAATCCGCCAAGTAGTTTCAGAGAAGTAGTCGCTACAAGTTTTTACTATATAACTCTATGTAAACAAAGATGGCCGCTGGCAGCCATGTTTAACGTTGAATCAAAACGATTTTTGACTAGGATCAACATCATGTCATGCTGATCATTTTAGAAAAAGTCCCATATCAATATCACTTATAGTTTTCAAGAAGAAGTCGCTACAAACTTGTATTTTAAAACTCTATTTTTAGCTTTGGCGGCCATCTTGGATTTCACATCAACATGAATTTTTGCTAGGATCAACTAGACTTTATGGGCAACATTTCTGTAAAGTTTCATGAATATCCATCCAGTAGTTTCAGCTGTGAAGTCGCTACAAGTTTTTACTATATAACTCTATGTAAACAAAGATGGCCGCTGGCAGCCATGTTTAACATTGAATCAAAACGATTTTTGACTAGGATCAACATCATGTCATGCTGATCATTTTAGAAAAAGTCCCATATCAATATCACTTATAGTTTTCAAGAAGAAGTCGCTACAAACTTGTATTTTAAAACTCTATTTTTAGCTTTGGCGGCCATCTTGGATTTCACATCAACATGAATTTTTGCTAGGATCAACTAGACTTTATGGGCAACATTTCTGTAAAGTTTCATGAATATCCATCCAGTAGTTTCAGCTGTGAAGTCGCTACAAGTTTTTACTATATAACTCTATGTAAACAAAGATGGCCGCTGGCAGCCATGTTTAACGTTGAATCAAAACGATTTTTGACTAGGATCAACATCATGTCATGCTGATCATTTTAGAAAAAGTCCCATATCAATATCACTTATAGTTTTCAAGAAGAAGTCGCTACAAACTTGTATTTTAAAACTCTATTTTTAGCTTTGGCGGCCATCTTGGATTTCACATCAACATGAATTTTTGCTAGGATCAACTAGACTTTATGGGCAACATTTCTGTAAAGTTTCATGAATATCCATCCAGTAGTTTCAGCTGTGAAGTCGCTACAAGTTTTTACTATATAACTCTATGTAAACAAAGATGGCCGCTGGCAGCCATGTTTAACGTTGAATCAAAACGATTTTTGACTAGGATCAACATCATGTCATGCTGATCATTTTAGAAAAAGTCCCATATCAATATCACTTATAGTTTTCAAGAAGAAGTCGCTACAAACTTGTATTTTAAAACTCTATTTTTAGCTTTGGCGGCCATCTTGGATTTCACATCAACATGAATTTTTGCTAGGATCAACTAGACTTTATGGGCAACATTTCTGTAAAGTTTCATGAATATCCATCCAGTAGTTTCAGCTGTGAAGTCGCTACAAGTTTTTACTATATAACTCTATGTAAACAAAGATGGCCGCTGGCAGCCATGTTTAACGTTGAATCAAAACGATTTTTGACTAGGATCAACATCATGTCATGCTGATCATTTTAGAAAAAGTCCCATATCAATATCACTTATAGTTTTCAAGAAGAAGTCGCTACAAACTTGTATTTTAAAACTCTATTTTTAGCTTTGGCGGCCATCTTGGATTTCACATCAACATGAATTTTTGCTAGGATCAACTAGACTTTATGGGCAACATTTCTGTAAAGTTTCATGAATATCCATCCAGTAGTTTCAGCTGTGAAGTCGCTACAAATAAAAGTTTACGGACAGACAGACGGACAGACGGACAGACGGACAGACGGACAGACGGACGGACGGACGACGGACTCCGCACCACGGCATAAGCTCTGCTGATCTCTGATCAGTAGAGCTAAAAATCAGTGTTATGAGGTCACTTGATTAAGGAGTCACCTGTATTGTGCGGTCACTTGATTAAGCAGTCACCTGTATTATGAGGTCACTTGATTAAGAAGTCACCTGTATTATGATGTCACCTGATTAATAAGTCACCTGTATTATGAGGTCACTTGATTAAGCAGTCACCTGTATTATGAGGTCACTTGATTAAGATCCATCTGTATTTTGAGGTCACTTGATTAAGAAGTCACATGTATTAAGAGGTCACTTGATTAAGAAGTCACTTATATTAAGAGGTCACTTGATTAAGAAGTCACCTGTATATTGATGTAACTTGATTTAGAAGTCACATGTATTTCAATGTCACTTGATTTAGATAACACCTGTATTTTGGTGTCACATGATTTAGAAGTCACCTGTTTTTTGATGTCACTGACACTCGATTTAGAAGTCACCTGTATTTTGATGACACTTGATTTAGAAGTCACCTGTATTTTAATATCACTTGATTTAGAAGTCACCTGTATTTTGATGTCACATGATTTAGAAGTCACCAGTATTTTTATGTCACTTGATTACTTGCTTTAGAAGTCACATGTGTTTTGATGTCACTTAAAGAATTTGTCACTATCTAGAGCACATTTTTTAAATCGCGAAGATGCTTATTCAGTACACATTAGCCTATACAGATTGTCCAACTATACCAAACCACAACTTGAAACATTCACACGTTCCAGGCTTTACACCAAGATCATATTTTCTTCTTCTCTGTAGTGTTCTCATTCCTACTGAAGCCTGTTTGTATATAAATTATTTTAGTAACCTCATATTGCCATTTTGTAAATGGATTGAGTGAAATAAAATTAATATACATGCATAGATCCCTAAAAATCCATAAACACTGCCTACAATTGTCCAAGCTCAATTTGCACACACACATTTACCTTGTGTTCTATTGTATATTAGGTTTGTTTGTGGGATCATCAGGTGTAAATACCTGCAGCAATTTTGATTGGTCAAACAACATGGTCAGATATATATTTGATTGACAGAATGGATCTATAAATAGGATGACTGAAGTGCCTTTTATAGCAATCCTTGACTGATACAAGCCTGGATAATCTGACAGACTCACAGGTAAAAGCCAAGTTGGTGTGCCACGATAAATTAGCTAGAGAGAATGCTGCTTATGTCAAATTCAATTGTTCACACAATACTATAAAGATCCTGTGCCATGATGCTGTTCTTCGAGGAATAACAACTGATCTACTAGAAAACAGTCACTTGGATTTTTCACAAAATCTCGAAGACCGTCCATTATGTTCTCTTCTGTAGCTTCATTAGCTCGCTCGTATCTCGCCGTCTTTAAATAACTATACGCTCTCTGAAAACCATCCCCTCCTAGCATCTTCTCACATTCACTGGAAACCAGTTAAGGAAAACCTTTCATATTTTAGTGATATTTAACATTATTTGAAATCTAATGAATGAAACATTGATTTACTCATAATTTTTTTTATATCTTGTAATATATATCGAAAGGCATTGCTTTCTAATTTGTAATTTTTTAATATATAATAAAACTTGAATTCTACCAAGTGTATTAAGTGTATTGTCTTAGCTCTTTTAATTGAACTACACGTACATATATACTCAGTTGCAAAAGAAACAGGACACTTTGAAAATTTTACTTTACACCCTATCCTCTTTATCAAGCAACAGTCCCTTAATGATTCGACCTATTAAAAAACAAATGACAACATGATATTGGCAATGGAATGATAAAAACGTTGGTACCAAACATGGCATATTCATTTTGGAATTTGTCAATTTAATTCTCAAAAAACTTTATACAATTAAATTTAGACAAAACTCATTGTCCACTTTCTTTTGCAACTGAGTATATGTTATCGAGTATATGTTACTGGTACAGCTATAATCATTGGGACAATGAAATCTTAGAATACTCAAACCTCACTTTGGCATTACAGACATTATACCAGTAGAAAAACAAAGTCTATATGCTTGTCACAAAATGTCACGGGTAGAGCGTATTGGTCGTACATAGCTCTTGTTAGCTGTTAGTTACACCCTAATCTATTGTTGAGTTGAAACAAATTCACAATATCCACAATATATTCATGTAACACGTAAAAGCGTGCACATTTTAAGTGGCCGCCAGAGAGGCCGTGTCATAAGTTTATTTTTGTGCTAATGCATGTAAACGTATAGGTCTATCTTCCTTAAACGGCAAAATGTGTAAGGGGCCTCTCGTGTAGATTCAATACTGCAGATTTAGCCACGTTTGTCACGGACTGAACGGGGGAAATAATGGTTTGGGCGTAATGTTTGCTATAAAACCCATTGTCTCCTAGTTCTGGCCAGGATTGCTTGATAGTTGCTTTGTTTGGAACAGAAGTTGGACGGCGAAATTCACAGGCAATATGTGGTCAGTATTTATTTTATTACCTTTTATCGTACATTTGTATTCAGTGGGCGGATCATCTTGGTTGGCGGTTACAACATCCGGTTAGCTTTGATGTTTCTCAAACATTAACTTTAGACTAGCATATGATTTTGAAGTTACTTTATTAGATGTAATTATTGTAATTGATCATTAATTGTAAAACAATATTAATTTGATAACAGTGGATACTAGGTGCATTAGTTAACATTGGCGTATAACTCAGTGATTGTAATACACGATTGTTAACATTAGTTAACAATGAGATGAGTGACTAGGATAAATGTTCTACGCATATGCATAGCGTTGTCATGTGGTCATTAGTTGACATAACTCAGTGAGTGTAATATACGAGTGATTTGATAATGTTTTATATTACATGTATTAGGTGCATCGATTAACAGCGACGTACATGGCGTATACATGGCGTTTACATGGCGTATACATGGCGTTGTAGAATATGTATACATTGCTACTCATCATTAGTACAGCTTACATATATTTATTGAATAATGATATTTTTGGGTAATGATAATTATGCAAGATTGTTATGTGTTTTAACTGACATCTAAAACGTATGTATAATTACAGCCTAAGCCATCCAGGATATAAGCCATCCATGTTTGGATATTCCGGAGTGGAGCTAAGCTTCCACGATTAATATTTAAGAGCGGTGGAGACGGTCCCCGTACCTGCGCAGCATGGGCAGGTTCTAGTAGCGACAAACCCCGGGACACAAGGTGGGCCCGTTATCAGTCCTCACTGGAGGAACATCACCCACAACCTCAGTGGAGGTTAATCATCTTACATATCGCGTCATCAACCCTTATAGAAGGCATCTGATGACAATCACCCATTGGATTCGCGTATCATCATCTTCATGAGCTCTCGCGCATCACAGTTATCGCGCTAGATCATAATTGTTATAACTTTAACAACACTTTAGCGTCGTATGTAATCAGTCGACACATTAAGTATTTATTACAATACTAAGAACGTCTTAAACGTTCATGAGAACATTCTTTTCATAGTTCATCTGTGTATTCGCTTGTTTTTTTTAGATAATTGTATATATATTTAACATATTTTAAAAGTTGCATTAAACTTATGTAAATGCATTCACCATCATTGATTCTTTCCTGAGTTAGCCCAAACCACTAGGGTCATCCTGCGACAATGCAGTCCCTCAACTCAAACAGGACCAGAAGGCTACTCTAGACACTTGCGAATCATGCCATTAGAAACAACAAATCTAAATTCTATATTTAGTCTATTCTTGAACACCTACAAGACCAGAAATATAGATATTGACATTATGGTCATCAATCCACTACAAAAGCAGTCTTACTCTATATTCACAAATTTTCATTTCAACAAAACAGCAATCTTTCAGTCATATCACGGCGGCGACTTCTTGTATCAGTAAGCTGGAATACCACTACGTAGACATATGATATGATACCAGTCTTCGAATTAACCCACTAGCCCGAAGCCCGGGGCTAGTAAACTGTCATTCAGGCTAGTGATTTTTTTTTAATTGATGTAGTCGGGCTAAAGGAAAATGTACAGGTTTTCAATGAGTATATAAGAATTCGGGCTAGTGACTCAAACATTTTAATTCAAAGACTGTGATACCCATCTTGTCAATTAGTTCTGACCCCAAGCCGAACAGTCCTAAAACTATCCTTTTTATGCTAAACATCAATCAAAACAGAAATATTTAATAAAAAAAAAAAGTTCCATTTAAAGGATACAGCCTGAGATTTTTAATCTTCTGTTCCCTGGCTACAGGACCAAAGGCACCTGCTTCCATGTCATCAGCAAGAGTTAGCGTGTTTTCTGGAAAATAAATATATGGTGTAGTTTCAAGTACATATGACACTGGTCAGTAAAATGAAAGCCAAAATGTATTTGCAAACCACAAAACCAACAACAACAACAACTAGAACTATCACTGAAGGTGATGAATAACCCATGCGTAAATTTTAAGTCAAACAAAGGGCCATACTTCTGCAATAAATAAGACAATCAACAATGTGTGATGTAGAGGGACATATGGTCATCAGTTGTTATGTGTATATGAAGTTTGGGAACAACCCATTCAAAACTGTTTGAGAAATGCAAATTGAGGAATGCAAGTAATGAAAATATGTTACGGGGCGCGACGCGACGGGACAAAAATGTGTTATGGGACTCGACAGGACAGGACGCGACAGGACGTTATGGACAATGTGATTTCTATATAACCCTCACTTCACTTTGTGAAAGCGGGGGTATAACAAATAAATGCATAATAATTAATGTGATTATTTTCAAGTAAGAGCATTTTCTGACAGTGTTTTACAATATTTACATAATCATAAAGGTAAGTGATTGCAAGTTAGACTTGTTACTGAGTCAGACAATTTTGCCCAATTTGGCACTGTTTCTGTATAGCAACAAACGCACATGAAGTGCACAAAATAGCAACAGGGAACCAGTTACATGTTCATATTCTTCTATATTCTCACAAAAACATAATTGCATAAGTAGGGTACTGTTTTGCCTTATAACATGCTGTTT
This sequence comes from Cyrtodaria siliqua, assembly GCA_037043455.1. NCBI lineage: Eukaryota > Metazoa > Mollusca > Bivalvia > Adapedonta > Hiatellidae > Cyrtodaria > Cyrtodaria siliqua. The sequence goes on along the minus strand of JAWPHD010005876.1, from coordinate 101,646 downwards.
CTACATCTGAAATACAAATACACAACTGGGACACTCCCGTGGGCTACTGTGATATTGATTTAAACCAAAACCAGACTGAATTTTCGGTTTAGATTGATGTCATTCTTAACAAAAGGTGTCCACCACGCAGTCACTGTACCCTATATCTGTACAATACTGGTAAACTATTTAACAACCTTAAGCCTCCTCATACAGACTCATGATTGATTTAAACTAGACTGTGAGACGTATTGATATGGAACATAGCCACAAAATGGACCTGATCTTATTAAATTCTTGAAAAAATATGTTTCTTAAATAAAATGCATACTTGTTTGTAAACTTGTTTGTAAACTTGTTTGCATACTTGTTTGTAAACATTAAGGTGATTCTATAAATAGACCATTTTATCTTGCTACACCCAGGGTATCACAGAGCCTATAAAGATAAAAGGGTTAAACCCATTCAACTTTCATTTTTATATCATTATTAATGGAGATTGATAGGGGACTAATTATTCATACTGTTTGTGAAGATCTTAATGTGAAATGTCAATAAGGTCAACATATCCCAACCACTTATCGTTCCATCAAGCTGACGTTAAGCCAGCTGATTGTATGCAAGAATGTATTCCTCAGCTCCATTTTAATAGCAAACAATCTTTTCTTATTTTATTATAAATTTCACCAAGAAAATGTAATTTATAACAAAATAAGAAAATACTGTTTCTTTTATTTTGAAATTATTGAAAAAGAAAAACAAATACCAATATATTTCTTTTTAATTTAGATCATCAATTCGTAAAAACGCATAGATAGTATTACTCTTCAGACGGAGAAGTTTCATGATGATGACGTAGATTGAAAAAAAATATTCCACTTCTTAAAGTATTAAAATACAGTATTTTATTAATTTTGTGCAAAACAATTTCTCTTTGATAGATTGGAATACATACTTCCCTAAGCAATATGACTTTAGAACATATGGTCGCAGGTTTCATATGGCAACAGTCAGACTTTAAAGCTTTACAAACCTGAGTCATCGTCGAGAACATATTGTAAATGATTGTACAGCTCATCTTCGTCATCCTTTTTTGTCAGGGTCTCGTCCATCGACATATAATTGGCCCCGCCATTAGACCCAAACAAAATGTCTGCATCGTCGTCGTCACTTGGAACAGGTTTTTTAGGAACGACAGTTTCAGCAGCCTCGTTCTCATCGTCAGACGGCGAGAAATCCTCGTCAAACTGAGAGTAATATGTGTTGGCAAGAGCGGGGGTGTCTGGGATACCTGCGGCGACAGAAACGTGTTGTATGATCGAAGACACCACAGGTAACTAAATATGCAACATAACAATGGTTTCAAGCTGTATGTACTTTATGGGCATAGCTGGGTGAATTTGAACTGTACGCCAGATGGGGTTCAAGCAGTATGTACTTCAGGGGCCAGATGGAGTTCCAAGGCCGTGTGAAACTCTTGACGATCGTACTTTAGGTTTCAGCAATTTTAGCTTAGATTCACGATATATTTCAAAAGAAAGATGGTGTTAAAGTTTCCACATTTATGATATTTATTTATCAAATTCAAAATTAAACATGCCTGATCATGTCCACAGCACTTCTCACAGTTGACACATGTAGTATGAAATATCAAATACTGGTAGTATACATGTATTTATATGTTTTAAAACACATTAAGATCAGGTAAATAAGGGAGCAACAACTGTGCTGGAAATATTTTACCCCAAACCCCTACCTTAATACTACCCCACTTCGGATTTTATTGCATTTTTGGACCATTTTTTCCACCATTTTTTCTGGCGAACTATATGTCCGGTCAGTTGCCTGGCTACGCGCCTGTACTTGATAATTTTGTACTTGTTAACGCGCCTGCGAGTTACTCGGAGGCTGATCTGGGGTTACAATGGATGCAAAGGCTATTACAGTTGTGCTTAGCGGGTTAAGGGTTATTACTGCTTTATACTAACAATGAATTCAATAGCTAGAGTGATACTAAAAGTGTACGGAAGAGACACATTATTCTGATGGAGTCTAGGAACATGCCCCCTAAACACCTCCTTAAATTTGGAATTTGTTTATACTCTGTGGTGCATTTTAGGAGTATTTCACAACATTTTAAACACCTATTTTGATGCTGAAATTGTTATTGTGCTTTTTTAATTTTCAACACATTCCCGTTCCCTCTTTTTTATTGCATTTTCGAACCTTTTTTGTAAACAGACAATGTGTAAGCAACTGTATACTCTGCATACAGCTAGAAACCCTACCCTTTAAATTATAACGTATCTTTCTTCTTTCATATAAAAACAAACGCACTGCAGGCATATGCAGATGCTCATCATAGTAAATCAGAATAAGTAAATTCTAGTTAGTAGAACTCAGGCTAAGATGATGTGTAGTAGTGTCTTGAGAAGATGGTGTGTAATAGTGTCTTGAGAAGATGGTGTGTAATAGTGTCTTGAGAAGATGGTGTGTAATAGTGTCTTGAGAAGATGGTGTGTAATAATGTCTTGAGAAGATGGTGTGTAATAATGTCTTGAGAAGATGGTGTGTAACAGTGTCTTGAGAAGATGGTGTGTAATAGTGTCTTGAGAAGATGGTGTGTAATAGTGTCTTGAGAAGATGGTGTGTAATAGTGTCTTGAGAAGATGGTGTGTAATAGTGTCTTGAGAAGATGGTGTGTAATAGTGTCTTGAGAAGATGGTGTGTAATAGTGTCTTGAGAAGATGGTGTGTAATAGTGCCTTGAGAAGATGGTGTGTAATAGTGTCTTGAGAAGATGGTGTGTAATAATGTCTTGAGAAGATGGTGTGTAATAGTGTCTTGAGAAGATGGTGTGTAATAGTGTCTTGAGAAGATGGTGTGTAATAATGTCTTGAGAAGATGGTGTGTAACAGTGTCTTGAGAAGATGGTGTGTAATAGTGTCTTGAGAAGATGGTGTGTAATAGTGTCTTGAGAAGATGGTGTGTAATAGTGTCTTGAGAAGATGGTGTGTAATAGTGTCTTGAGAAGATGGTGTGTAATAGTGTCTTGAGAAGATGGTGTGTAACAGTGTCTTGAGAAGGTCTTGAGAAGATGGTGTGTAATAGTGTCTTGAGAAGGTCTTGAGAAGATGGTGTGTAATAGTGTCTTGAGAAGATGGTGTGTAATAGTGTCTTGAGAAGATGGTGTGTAATAGTGTCTTGAGAAGATGGTGTGTAATAGTGTCTTGAGAAGATGGTGTGTAATAGTGTCTTGAGAAGATGGTGTGTAACAGTGTCTTGAGAAGGTCTTGAGAAGATGGTGTGTAATAGTGTCTTGAGAAGGTCTTGAGAAGATGGTGTGTAATAGTGTCTTGAGAAGATGGTGTGTAACAGTGTCTTGAGAAGATGGTGTGTAATAGTGTCTTGAGAAGATGGTGTGTAATAGTGTCTTGAGAAAATGGTGTGTAATAGTGTCTTGGGAAGATGGTGTGTAATAGTGTCTTGAGAAGATGGTGTGTAATAGTGTCTTGAGAAGATGGTGTGTAATAGTGTCTTGAGAAGATGGAGAAGATGGTGTGTAATAGTGTCTTGAGAAGATGGTGTGTAATAGTGTCTTGAGAAGATGGTGTGTAATAATGTCTTGAGAAGATGGTGTGTAATAATGTCTTGAGAAGATGGTGTGTAATAGTGTCTTGAGAAGATGGTGTGTAATAGTGTCTTGAGAAGATGGTATGTAATAGTGTCTTGAGAAGATGGTGTGTAATAGTGTCTTGAGAAGGTATTGAGAAGATGGTGTGTAATAGTGTCTTGAGAAGATGGTGTGTAATAGTGTCTTGAGAAGATGGTGTGTAACAGTGTCTTGAGAAGGTCTTGAGAAGATGGTGTGTAATAGTGTCTTGAGAAGGTCTTGAGAAGATGGTGTGTAATAGTGTCTTGAGAAGATGGTGTGTAACAGTGTCTTGAGAAGGTCTTGAGAAGATGGTGTGTAATAGTGCCTTGAGAAGATGGTGTGTAATAGTGTCTTGAGAAGATGGTGTGTAACAGTGTCTTGAGAAGATGGTATGTAATAGTGTCTTGAGAAGATGGAGAAGATGGTGTGTAACAGTGTCTTGAGAAGGTCTTGAGAAGATGGTGTGTAATAGTGTCTTGAGAAGATGGTGTGTAATAGTGTCTTGAGAAGATGGTGTGTAATAGTGCCTTGAGAAGATGGTGTGTAATAGTGTCTTGAGAAGATGGAGAAGATGGTGTGTAACAGTGTCTTGAGAAGGTCTTGAGAAGATGGTGTGTAATAGTGTCTTGAGAAGATGGTGTGTAATAGTGTCTTGAGAAGATGGTGTGTAATAGTGCCTTGAGAAGATGGTGTGTAATAGTGTCTTGAGAAGATGGTGTGTAATAGTGTCTTGAGAAGACGGTGTGTAATAGTGTCTTGAGAAGATGGAGAAGATGGTGTGTAATAGTGTCTTGAGAAGATGGTGTGTAATAGTGTCTTGAGAAGATGGTGTGTAATAGTGTCTTGAGAAGATGGTGTGTAATAGTGTCTTGAGAAGATGGTGTGTAATAGTGTCTTGAGAAGATGGAGAAGATGGTGTGTAATAGTGTCTTGAGAAGATGGTATGTAATAGTGCCTTGAGAAGTTGGTGTGTAATAGTGTCTTGAGAAGATGGTGTGTAATAGTGTCTTGAGAAGATGGTGTGTAATAGTGTCTTGAGAAGATGGTGTGTAACAGTGTCTTGAGAAGATGGTGTGTAACAGTGTCTTGAGAAGATGGTGTGTAATAGTGTCTTGAGAAGATGGTGTGTAATAGTGTCTTGAGAAGATGGTGTGTAATAGTGTCTTGAGAAGATGGTGTGTAACAGTGTCTTGAGAAGATGGTGTGTAACAGTGTCTTGAGAAGATGGTGTGTAATAGTGCCTTGAGAAGATGGTGTGTAATAGTGTCTTGAGAAGATGGAGAAGATGGTGTGTAACAGTGTCTTGAGAAGGTCTTGAGAAGATGGTGTGTAATAGTGTCTTGAGAAGATGGTGTGTAATAGTGTCTTGAGAAGATGGTGTGTAATAGTGCCTTGAGAAGATGGTGTGTAATAGTGTCTTGAGAAGACGGTGTGTAATAGTGTCTTGAGAAGATGGAGAAGATGGTGTGTAATAGTGTCTTGAGAAGATGGTGTGTAATAGTGTCTTGAGAAGATGGTGTGTAATAGTGTCTTGAGAAGATGGTGTGTAATAGTGTCTTGAGAAGATGGTGTGTAATAGTGTCTTGAGAAGATGGAGAAGATGGTGTGTAATAGTGTCTTGAGAAGATGGTATGTAATAGTGCCTTGAGAAGTTGGTGTGTAATAGTGTCTTGAGAAGATGGTGTGTAATAGTGTCTTGAGAAGATGGTGTGTAATAGTGTCTTGAGAAGATGGTGTGTAACAGTGTCTTGAGAAGATGGTGTGTAACAGTGTCTTGAGAAGATGGTGTGTAATAGTGTCTTGAGAAGATGGTGTGTAATAGTGTCTTGAGAAGTTGGTGTGTAATAGTGTCTTGAGAAGATGGTGTGTAATAGTGTCTTGAGAAGATGGTGTGTAATAGTGTCTTGAGAAGATGGTGTGTAATAGTGCCTTGAGAAGTTGGTGTGTAATAGTGTCTTGAGAAGATGGTGTGTAATAGTGTCTTGAGAAGATGGTGTGTAATAGTGTCTTGAGAAGATGGTGTGTAAGTGTCTTGAGAAGATGGTGTGTAATAGTGTCTTGAGAAGATAGTGTGTAATAGTGTCTTGAGAAGATGATGTGTAAGTGTCTTTAGAAGATGGTGTGCAATAGTGTCTTGAGAAGATGGTGTGTAATAGTGTCTTGAGAAGATGGTGTGTAAGTGTCTTGAGAAGATGGTGTGTAATAGTGTCTTGAGAAGATGGAGAAGATGGTGTGTAATAGTGTCTTGAGAAGGTCTTGAGAAGATGGTGTGTAAGTGTCTTGAGAAGATGGTGTGTAATAGTGTCTTGAGAAGATGGTGTGTAACAGTGTCTTGAGAAGGTCTTGAGAAGATGGTGTATAAGTGTCTTGAGAAGATGGTGTGTAATAGTGTCTTGAGAAGATGGTGTGTAATAGTGTCTTGAGAAGATGGAGAAGATGGTGTGTAATAGTGTCTTGAGAAGATGGTGTGTAATAGTGTCTTGAGAAGATGGTGTGTAACACTGTCTTGAGAAGGTCTTGAGAAGATGGTGTGTAATAGTGTCTTGAGAAGATGGTGTGTAATAGTGTCTTGAGAAGATGGTGTGTAAGTGTCTTGAGAAGATGGTGTGTAATAGTGTCTTGAGAAGATGGAGAAGATGGTGTGTAATAGTGTCTTGAGAAGATGGTGTGTAATAGTGTCTTGAGAAGATGGTGTGTAACACTGTCTTGAGAAGGTCTTGAGAAGATGGTGTGTAATAGTGTCTTGAGAAGATGGTGTGTAATAGTGTCTTGAGAAGATGGTGTGTAAGTGTCTTGAGAAGATGGTGTGTAATATTGTCTTGAGAAGATGGTGTGTAATAGTGTCTTGAGAAGATGGTGTGTAATAGTGTCTTGAGAAGATGGTGTGTAATAGTGTCTTGAGAAGATGGTGTGTAATAGGGTCTTGAGAAGATGGAGAAGATGGTGTGTAATAGTGTCTTGAGAAGATGGTGTGTAATAGTGTCTTGAGAAGATGGTGTGTAATAGTGTCTTGAGAAGATGGTGTGTAATAGTGTCTTGAGAAGTTGGTGTGTAATAGTGTCTTGAGAAGATGGTGTGTAATAGTGTCTTGAGAAGATGGTGTGTAATAGTGTCTTGAGAAGATGGTGTGTAATAGTGCCTTGAGAAGTTGGTGTGTAATAGTGTCTTGAGAAGATGGTGTGTAATAGTGTCTTGAGAAGATGGTGTGTAATAGTGTCTTGAGAAGATGGTGTGTAAGTGTCTTGAGAAGATGGTGTGTAATAGTGTCTTGAGAAGATAGTGTGTAATAGTGTCTTGAGAAGATGATGTGTAAGTGTCTTTAGAAGATGGTGTGCAATAGTGTCTTGAGAAGATGGTGTGTAATAGTGTCTTGAGAAGATGGTGTGTAATAGTGTCTTGAGAAGATGGTGTGTAAGTGTCTTGAGAAGATGATGTGTAAGTGTCTTGAGAAGATGGTGTGCAATAGTGTCTTGAGAAGATGGTGTGTAATAGTGTCTTGAGAAGATGGTGTGTAATAATGTCTTGAGAAGATGGTGTGTAATAGTGTCTTGAGAAGATGGTGTGTAATAGTGTCTTGAGAAGATGGTGTGTAATAGGGTCTTGAGAAGATAGTGTGTAATAGTGTCTTGAGAAGATGATGTGTAAGTGTCTTGAGAAGATGGTGTGCAATAGTGTCTTGAGAAGATGGTGTGTAATAGTGTCTTGAGAAGATGGTGTGTAATAATGTCTTGAGAAGATAGTGTGTAATAGTGTCTTGAGAAGATGGTGTGTAATAGTGTCTTGAGAAGATGGTGTGTAATAGTGTCTTGACAAGATGGTGTGTAATAGTGTCTTGAGAAGATGGTGTGTAATAGGGTCTTGAGAAGATAGTGTGTAATAGTGTCTTGAGAAGATGATGTGTAAGTGTCTTGAGAAGATGGTGTGCAATAGTGTCTTGAGAAGATGGTGTGTAATAGTGTCTTGAGAAGATGATGTGTAATAGTGTCTTGAGAAGATGGTGTGTAATAGTGTCTTGAGAAGATGGTGTGTAATAGTGTCTTGAGAAGATGGTGTGTAATAGGGTCTTGAGAAGATAGTGTGTAATAGTGTCTTGAGAAGATGATGTGTAAGTGTCTTGAGAAGATGGTGTGCAATAGTGTCTTGAGAAGATGGTGTGTAATAGTGTCTTGAGAAGATGATGTGTAAGTGTCTTGAGAAGTTGGTGTGTAATAGTGTCTTGAGAAGATGGTGTTTAATAGTGTCTTGAGAAGATGGTGTGTAATAGGGTCTTGAGAAGATAGTGTGTAATAGTGTCTTGAGAAGATGATGTGTAAGTGTCTTGAGAAGTTGGTGTGTAATAGTGTCTTGAGAAGATGGTGTGTAATAGTGTCTTGAGAAGATGGTGTGTAATAGTGTCTTGAGAAGATGGTGTGTAATAGTGTCTTGAGAAGATGGTGTGTAATAGTGTCTTGAGAAGATGGTGTGCAATAGTGTCTTGAGAAGATGGTGTGTAATAGTGTCTTGAGAAGATGGTGTGTAAGTGTCTTGAGAAGATGGTGTGTAATAGTGTCTTGAGAAGATGGAGAAGATGGTGTGTAATAGTGTCTTGAGAAGGTCTTGAGAAGATGGTGTGTAAGTGTCTTGAGAAGATGGTGTGTAATAGTGTCTTGAGAAGATGGTGTGTAACAGTGTCTTGAGAAGGTCTTGAGAAGATGGTGTATAAGTGTCTTGAGAAGATGGTGTGTAATAGTGTCTTGAGAAGATGGTGTGTAATAGTGTCTTGAGAAGATGGAGAAGATGGTGTGTAATAGTGTCTTGAGAAGATGGTGTGTAATAGTGTCTTGAGAAGATGGTGTGTAACACTGTCTTGAGAAGGTCTTGAGAAGATGGTGTGTAATAGTGTCTTGAGAAGATGGTGTGTAATAGTGTCTTGAGAAGATGGTGTGTAAGTGTCTTGAGAAGATGGTGTGTAATAGTGTCTTGAGAAGATGGAGAAGATGGTGTGTAATAGTGTCTTGAGAAGATGGTGTGTAATAGTGTCTTGAGAAGATGGTGTGTAACACTGTCTTGAGAAGGTCTTGAGAAGATGGTGTGTAATAGTGTCTTGAGAAGATGGTGTGTAATAGTGTCTTGAGAAGATGGTGTGTAAGTGTCTTGAGAAGATGGTGTGTAATATTGTCTTGAGAAGATGGTGTGTAATAGTGTCTTGAGAAGATGGTGTGTAATAGTGTCTTGAGAAGATGGTGTGTAATAGTGTCTTGAGAAGATGGTGTGTAATAGTGTCTTGAGAAGATGGTGTGTAATAGTGTCTTGAGAAGATGGTGTGTAAGTGTCTTGAGAAGATGGTGTGTAATATTGTCTTGAGAAGATGATGTGTAAGTGTCTTGAGAAGATGGTGTGTAATAGTGTCTTGAGAAGATGGTGTGTAATAGGGTCTTGAGAAGATGGAGAAGATGGTGTGTAATAGTGTCTTGAGAAGATGGTGTGTAATAGTGTCTTGTGAAGATGGTGTGTAACACTGTCTTGAGAAGGTCTTGAGAAGATGGTGTGTAATAGTGTCTTGAGAAGATGGTGTGTAATAGTGTCTTGAGAAGATGGTGTGTAAGTGTCTTGAGAAGATGGTGTGTAATATTGTCTTGAGAAGATGGTGTGTAATAGTGTCTTGAGAAGATGGTGTGTAATAGTGTCTTGAGAAGATGGTGTGTAATAGTGTCTTGAGAAGATGGTGTGTAATAGTGTCTTGAGAAGATGGTGTGTAATAGGGTCTTGAGAAGATAGTGTGTAATAGTGTCTTGAGAAGATGATGTGTAAGTGTCTTGAGAAGATGGTGTGCAATAGTGTCTTGAGAAGATGGTGTGTAATAGTGTCTTGAGAAGATGGTGTGTAATAATGTCTTGAGAAGATAGTGTGTAATAGTGTCTTGAGAAGATGGTGTGTAATAGTGTCTTGAGAAGATGGTGTGTAATAGTGTCTTGAGAAGATGGTGTGTAATAGTGTCTTGAGAAGATGGTGTGCAATAGTGTCTTGAGAAGATGGTGTGTAATAGTGTCTTGAGAAGATGGTGTGTAATAGTGTCTTGAGAAGATGGTGTGTAATAGGGTCTTGAGAAGATAGTGTGTAATAGTGTCTTGAGAAGATGGTGTGTAATAGTGTCTTGAGAAGATGGTGTGTAATAGGGTCTTGAGAAGATAGTGTGTAATAGTGTCTTGAGAAGATGATGTGTAAGTGTCTTGAGAAGATGGTGTGCAATAGTGTCTTGAGAAGATGGTGTGTAATAGTGTCTTGAGAAGATGGTGTGTAATAATGTCTTGAGAAGATGGTGTGTAATAGTGTCTTGAGAAGATGGTGTGTAATAGTGTCTTGAGAAGATGGTGTTTAATAGTGTCTTGAGAAGATGGTGTGTAATAGTGTCTTGAGAAGATGGTGTGTAATAGTGTCTTGAGAAGATGGTGTGTAACAGTGTCTTGAGAAGTGAGCTAACAATAAATGATGAAAAGTGCAAGTAGTTCATTAAGTAGGTCAAGATCAGCCAATGACCTACTTTTGGTATTGGTATGTAGTAGGACATTTTAAGACTATGTGTAATACTGTCTAAAAATACAGGTAAACATATTGAAAAGTATTACTCATCATATTGTTTCTATATATACTGAAGCGAAAAAGAAACGCAACTCGAGAATATAATGTATATATTGTATATACTGCACACTTAATTCCACATACTATTAAAAACAAATCTCAAGATGTTATGTAAAAAAAAACACTTGCAGTTAGAGAAAGGACACAACTGTGATGTTGTAGACGTTTTAATCACAGTACACTTTGTGTACCAATAAATTCATAAATGTTGAAGTTCCTCTTTGAAAAATTGAGCCAGTTCAGTACTGTATTTAATGTAAAGAGTTTGCAGAATATTGCATCCTACGTTTGCTCACATGCTTGAGCCAAACGCGTACTCTGTCAATAATGAAACTTTGAAGGAATACTATTTGCTGTGTTATGTGTTGTTTTAGTCTTTTTTTCTGAATGGAAAGGTCTTACGTAGCTATGTACCATTTGATTAACAGTAGCATATTGTACATACAATATATAGCGCAATTTCCCGAGTTGCGTTTCTTTTTCATTTCAGTATAGAAAGAAGGAAGACAGTAAGTTAGTATGACAGTTAAGTATTTATAGTATGTTTGTTTATATAGACCCCACATCTTCAAAGCCAAGGTATAATAAGGACACAATAGGGCCTGAAAACAAGATTTTCCCTATACAAGTCTATATAAGCTTACGTTAAACATGCGGAGCATGTTTTACTGATGAAATTGTTAGTTATGTGGAGGATGGTGCCAAACAACAACTTCAAACATATGCACAAACCAGCACAAACCAGCTTCATTCTGTTTATAAATCCATGCCTTAAATACCCAGTCTTTTTTCTTAATTTTATGCTATTTTTTTGCCTTAGTTTTCTTTCAAGGAGCATCTTAATTATCAAATTCAAACAAAATTCTAATTAACAGATTTTAACGTTACTGTACACTAATATCTAGCCTTTTTTTATTATGCTATAATACAAATATGGCACTTTCCTATCTAGGATCATTTTATTCCAGTTGACTTCTGCCTACCTTTTGTTACGCAAAAGCAGCATGCTTAAATATATCATTCCATATGTAAAGAAGTTAACAGGCTGAAGGCTGACCTAAATTTATAGAAGAAAGCAAGCTTATATATAATTATATATCATTCCAAATCTAAATAAGTTAAATATTTAAAGAAAAAAGCAAGCTTAAATATATTATAGGAGTATTGAATGCTAGAACTAGCATTAGTCGAGTCTCTGCTTCAAGTGATGATTTATGAGCAGTTTTTATAAAAGTAACTCCGCCATAACTGCAATTCCTTATAATACTCCCTATATCTGCCACGGTACACAAAAACGTGTTAAACTTACCGTCCTTAAAATCAAGGGAGGAAAATGCCCTATCATACACCATCTTATCTTTCATAGGAGTTATGGGCCTTTCCTCGGGTGTAGGCCGGGCTCTAGGTAGATATTTTGATATTGAAGGACCGCCAGCGGTCTTCATTGGGTTATATTTGATTGTCTCCTCTTGGTCTTCGTCAGAACTTTTTTCGTCTTCATACAAAACCACTGTCATAAAAATATGACTTTGTGTCAGAATAACGGAGTAAGGAAATTTTTCATATTCAATGTATTTACAGATATAAGTAAAATAAGTCCTTAAATTTAAAACCCTAATTTATTTGTTTTATTTAAAACTAAGGTTTTGAATCAGAAATAGTGGTATCACAGCAACAATCATGCTTTTCTCACTCTAAAGTCATTTGCATATTGATGTGACCTTTTGCAATGTTGTCCTATTCACCTTAAAGCTACAGAGTCTATTCTTAAGGTGGTATTAACTGACGACTATGTAAGAGTCACAGGCAAAGTAAGTTTAAGTCAAGGAACATCCTAAAGACTATGAGCCAGAAATCAATGCGTAAAATATTTAATGGTTTACTGTGTTTTATTTGTGTTCATCGGAAAATAACTGCAATTGCCTCATCACACAGCAAATATTGCCCGTTAAGCTGTGTGATGAGACAATTGCAGTTATTGAGCATTATTTGCTGTGGGATGAGGCAATTGGAGTTATTTTCCGATGAATGCAGATAAAACTAGAACTGTCGCCGGAGGCGGACAAATACCCCCCGCTGGCAACTTGTTTGGGGGTGAGTAAACATACAAGACTTTGTTCCTATAAGATATATAGACATATATTATAGAGAAAAAGCTCAGACAAGAATTTTCTATGTGACTACCAAGTATGAAATGCATTAAAAATACAAACGGCCATAACTGAGTGGAAAATTATCGAACCAGAACGTCACGACAATCTGCGCATCTCCACTTGATACTGATGCTTAAATGAGTGGAAAATTATCGAACCGGAATGTCACGACAATATGCGCATCTCCACTTGACATTGATGCTTTGTAGCAAGTTTCACGAAATTATAACATGGGGTTTTACAGAAATAGTCCAAACAAGTATTTTCTATTTGACTACTATGTACGAAATGCATTAAAAATACAAAGGGCCATAACTCAGTGGAAAATTATTGACCGGAACGTCATGACAGGTATTCCAGTATTAACAAAGCAGATTATGAAACAAGAGCTGTAGGAGAACAGCGCAGCTCGACTATTCGATTTTTCAGAGAATAATAAAATATATAGCTTAAAAGTATATACCATCAGATAACAAGGCTAAAACAATGTGGGGTGTGGTTGGAAGCACAACATAGCTAATTGAATTTTGAGTGGGGTGGGGGGGTGGAGTGGGGAAGAGGCGTGGGTGGGTGGTGTGGGGAGTGGGGATGATGAGGGCAACACATATGTGTAAGAAGCTGTGTAAGAATTCACCAAAACAACACAAAAATATGTAAACAAAAAAAATAATTAAAAATCGAGTTTTGAGTGGGGATGGGGAAGAGGCGGGGTGTGGGGAGGGCAACATATATGTGAAGTGTAAGAAGCTATGTAAGAATTGACCAAAACAACCCAGAAATATGGTCAAACAAAATAAAAATAAAAATATTTCGAGTGGGGTGGGAGTGGGGGGAGGGGGTGGGGGGCAAGATAGCTATGTGTAAAAATTGACAAAAACAACACAGAAATATGTTTAAAAAAAAAATCTAAAAAAAATCGAGTTGCTAGTGGTGGCGGGGATGGGGGGGTTGGGGGGTGGAGAGGCAGGGAGTGGGGTGGAGGGGGCAACATATATGTGTAAGAAGCTATGTGTAAGAATTTACCAAAACAACACAAATATATGTAAAACAAGAGGCCCAAGAGGGCCTGTGGACGCTCTACTGGCGAACATGGCTCTTATAACATCAATGAAGCGAGTGACTGCCATTAACATTTTTTTGGAAGTTTCGGGAAAAAACAGCTTTTGAACTAAATCAAGGGCCATAACTAAAGAATCTGTTAAAGTTCAGTAAAGATCAGATGAAAATGAAGACCCTACCTTTAACGAGGCAAAATATAGCATTTTTAACTAAATCAAGAGCCATAACTCCTCTGTTACTGGTCCGACTGGTCCAACATAGAGCTAAAAAAAATATTAATTAAAAAAAAAAAAAAAAAAATATTAAAAAAAATTAAAAAAAAAAATTAAAAAAAAAAAAAATTAAAATTAAAAAATTAAAAAAAAAAATAAATAAAAAAAAAATATATTAATTTAAAAAAATAATTAAAAAAATAAAAGTTTTTTAACGATCGGATGAAAAATGAAGGCCCTCTCGTCTTTACGAGGCAAAATATAGCGTTTTGAACTAAATCAAGGGCCATAACTAAGTTGTTACTGGTCCGATATGTTTGGTTTTCAAACTTGTCCGAGCTTTCATTGATATTAACAATCTGATAAAGTTTGGTAAAGATCGGATGAACAATGAAGCCCCAATCGTCTTAATGAGGCATACTATAGCATTTTTAACTAAATCAAGGGCCATAACTCCGCTGTTACTGGTCCGATATGGCTAGTTTTCGAACTTGCTCGAGCTTGCATTGATAATTACAATCTGATAAAGTTTGGTAAAGATCAGATGAACAATGAAGCCCCTATCGTCTTAACGAGGCAAAATATAGCATTTTTAACTAAATCAAGGGCCACAACTCCGCTGTTACTGGTCCGATATGGTTGGTTTTCGAACTTGTTCGAGCTTTCAATGACATTAACAATCTGATAAAGTTTGATAAAGATCGGATGAACAATGAAGCCTCTATCGTCTTAACGAGGCAAAATATAGCATTTTTAACTAAATCAAGGACCATAACTCTGGTGTAACTGGTCCGATCTGGCTGGTTTTCGAACTTGTCCGAGCTTTCATTGATATTAACAATGTGGTAAAGTTTGGTATAGATAGGTTGAAAAATGAAGGCCCTATCGTCTTAACGAGGCAAAATATAGCAATATAGCATTTTTAACTAAATCAAGGGCCATAACTCCGCCGTTTCTTGGCAGATCTGGCTGGTTTTCGAACTCATCCGAGCTTTCATTGATATTAACAACCTGTTAAAGTTTAGTAAAGATTGGATGAAAAATGAAGGCCCTATCGTCTTAACGAGACAAAAGTTAACAACGGACGGACGGACGACGGACGGACGGACGGACGACGGACAACTCGGCATCCCATAAGCTCTGCTGGCCTTCGGCCAGTAGAGCTAAAAACAATAAACATTAAAGAAAAATATTCCATTTCGAGCGTGGGGGTGGGGTGGGGGAGTAGAGGTGTGGCAACATAGTTATGTGTAAGAATTGACCAAAACAACACAGAAATATGTAAACATATGTGTGTATATGTGGGAGGGGGGAGGGGGCGTGGGGGAGAGGGAGCAACATATATGTGTAAGAAGCTATGTGTAAGAAGCTATGTGTAAAAATTGACCAAAGCAACACACAGATATATGTAAAAAAAAATAAAATAAAATAAAAAGTTGGGGGGGATGTTTGAAGTATGAATAAGATGCATAATGCTATAAGAAATCCCAAACCAAATGTATAGATATATACATGCTTACATGCAAACCTAGATCTGCCTTTATTGCACATTTTATGGGCCATCACTATTTGGGTTCCGTGGGAGCCCAGCATTGAAGACAACATTAATTACCCAACCCTTTACAACATACTATAAGGAAACCAATTCCAAAATTAAGTTCAGCTAGGACAAGAAATGCAAGAGATATAGACCTGTAAACACAGCTTACACACAACATTTGATGTGAAACAGACACATTTTAAGGGCTATCAGAATTTAAGCAGCCCTTGAGATAATGCTATAAGGAAGCTAATGGCCAAATATCAATGTGCTAGGGTAAGAATTTTAGGAGATACAGACTTGCAAACACAGCTTACACGCAAAATTTGATGTGAAATTGGACACATTTTATGGGCTATCATAATTTGGGTTCCATGGGAGCCCATAGGTTACAGGAACCAAAACTGCTTATGCAGCCCTTAAGATAATGCTATAAGGAAGCCCATGGCCAAATTTGGTTGAGCTAGGATAAGAAATGTAAGAGATATAGACTTGTAAACACAGCTTACAAGCAAACCTTGATGTGGGACGCCGACGCCGACCCCGGGGTGATTACATAAGCTCTCTTATTCTTTGAATAGTCGAGCTAAAAATGGAAAATATACTGAGGTTAGACTGGAAAATGCTACTAGAAAGGGAAACGGTGGATGACCAGTGGAAAATATTTGAAGAGAAAATCCACAGAGCGGTAGATGAATGTGTGCCAACTAAACGTATAAAAATGAATGGCGGAAATAAGTTAAAACAAGAAAATAAAACTTTAAGAAAAAAAATTGAGCAGAAGCAGAGACTATGGAATCGTTATATGAAGGAATGGGACCAAGAGGCCAACCTATAGTACAATAGAGTGAGAAATCAAGTAATAGTTATAACAAGGAAAAAGAAAAGGCTTAAGAAGCAAGAAAAAAATATAGCAGATTCAGTTAAAACAAATCCAAAGAGTTTCTGGAACTATGTGAAGAAAAAAACTAAGACAAAAACCTCTATTACAGACTTGTATAAAGACAGTAGTAATACGGTTTTAACTAAAACACATAGTGAAAAAGCAAATGTTTTGGCAGATTATTTCACTTCAGTTTTTACAACTGATAATGATAATGTACATCCAGATGTGAAGACACAGCCGAATGTTGATTTTCTGTATGAAATGAAAATAACTGAAGATATTGTAAAAAAGAAATTGGATAGATTAAAAATAACAAAATCACCAGGACCAGACAAATTGCATCCGCGTATACTAAAGGAACTAGCTGAAGTAATTTGTTTGCCACTGTCAATTATCTATAATAAATCATTTATGATTGGTAATATTCCAGAAAAATGGAGATGGGCAAATATAACAGCTTTATTTAAAAAGGGAGACAGAAAATATGCAGGTAATTACCGTCCGGTTAGCTTAACGTGTATTCTATGTAAAGTAATGGAAAGTATTGTACGTGATAACCTAGTAGAACATATGCATAAGAATAAACTGTTTAGTAATAAGCAATATGGCTTTATATCAGGTAGATCTACAGGTCTTCAATTATTGACAGTCATAGACAGATGGACTGAAATTTTGGATAACGTTGGTGCCGTGGATGTAGCATATTGTGACTTTATGAAGGCGTTCGACAAAGTCAGTCATCGTAAGTTAATTCATAAATTGAAGATGTTTAATTTGGGGGGAAAATATATTAATTGGATAGTCATTCCTCAAAGATGGAAAACAGAGGGTTTTGGTAAACGGTGAGAGTTCTGATTGGAAGGATGTCTCAAGTGGAATACCGCAGGGTTCAGTACTAGGACCTATACTCTTTGTATTATATATTAATGACCTACTGTCTTCCGTTTCGTCAGACAGTGAAACGTTTTTATTTGCTGACGATACGAAGACATATATAGGGGCATATTTTACGCCACAGATTGTGAAAAGCTGCAATCGGATATATATATATAATATGAATTCTTGGTTTGGAAAATGGCTATTAAAATTTCATCCGGATAAATGTAAAACAATGAGAATTGGAAAAAGTAAAGTCGATGAATATAAATATAGGCTTAAAAACGATGTTGAACCAATGCATACAAGCAGTGAAGAAAAATATATAGGTGTTGTCATAGACAACAAACTTAACTTTGAGAAACACATAACAGAAAAAGTAAATAAAGGTAATTCGATACATGGATGAAAAAAAACTTTAAACTATTATATACTTCACTAGTGAGGCCACATATTGAATATGCAAATCAAGTATGGAGTCCACATCTTGTAAAACACATAGTAATGCTGGAGAATGTACAAAAAAGAGCTACTAGATTAATCCCTGGTATGAAGGAGTTATCGTATGAGGATCGTTTGAAAAAATTAAATTTACCAACTTTAGCATACAGAAGAATTTGTGGGGACCTCATTGAAACATATAAAATCTTGTCTGGGACTGTTTCATCAATACTTACGGTTAATAATAACCCGTCAACAAGAGGGCATAATAAAAATTTGTTTAAAAGAAGACCACGTTTAAATATACGTAAATATTCGTTCTGCTATAGAGTAGTAGACGTGGAACAAATTACCAAGTGAAATAGTGGAAGTAAAAACTGTGTATTCCTTTGAGAGAAGACTAGATAAATTTTTAAGGGATCAACCCATAAAATATAACTTTAAAGAGGCGTTAACCGTCGGAAGTTAAATGAAAGTTTCAGTGACGAAAGCGATGAGCTGGTCCCACAGGCTGGGATACCCAACCTTCTACCGGAAGAGGATCTGTAAGTATGCATATCTCCACTTGATATTGATACTTCCTATCAAGTTTCAATAAATTCTAACAAGGAGTTTTAGAGAAATAGCACGGACAAGATTTTCTATTTCACTATCAAGTATGATATGCATTAAAAATACAAAGGGCCATAACTCAAAGGAAAATTATTGAACCGGAACGTCATGACAGTATGCACATCTCCACTTTATACTGATAATTCCTAGCAAGTTTCAATAAATTCTAACAAGGAGTTTTAGAGAAATAGCGCGGACAAGAATTTTCTATTTAACTACCAGGTATGAAATGCATTAAAAATACAAAGGGCCATAACTCAGTGGAAAATTATTGAACCGGAACATCATTACATCTCCACTTGATATCGATACTTCCTAGCAAGTTTCGATAAATTCTAACGAGGAGTTTTAGAGAAACAAACATTTCTTATTATATGTATATATATATATATATTAGAAATACAAAGGGCCATAACTCAGTGGAAAAATAACGAACCGGAACGTCATGATAGTATGCGCATGTCCACTCAATTTTGATACTTCCTAGAAAGTTTCGCGAAATTCTAAGAAGGATTTATTGAAAAATAGCCCAGATAATGGACGGACGGACAATTACTATCCTAAAAGTACTTATTTTCTTAAAGGGGTTGAAGCACTATTTTCACAAGATTTATTTAAAAGGGCCCTGACAACCTTAAAAATATCTGCAAAAATTAGCAAAATGCCATGACAAATAAATGAGATATGACCTATTGAAAATTTTCAAAGAACACGAATGGAGGCAGCCATCTTGGAATGATGACATCATCGCACCATTTTGCTATAAATGGCATATTGACAAAATATATTATAACGTAAAGAAAGTCACTGCAAACTGATCAATTATAAATATACAGATGTAAAATGTATAAATTGTATGCTTATTTTTTCATTTTCATGATTTTCTGTGCTTTAAAAGACATTTAATCAGTATGCCATATATGGTAAAAAAGCGTGATGACATCATCGTTCAAAGATGGCCGCCTCCATTTGTGTTTCTTTGCAAATTTTCAATAGGTCATATCTCCTCTATTTTTCATGACATTTTGATAATCCTTCAGTTTTTTTCAAGTTTTTCAGTGCCCTTTGAAATAAACATTGTTTGAAAATAGTGCATCAACCCCTTTAATTTATTAAAATAAATTATTAGAATAAATACGGATTGCGGTTGTTTTTACGCACAATATGAATGGCGGATGAAAGTAGTTTTTCATACAGTTCATTGGAAAATGAATGTAGCTTAAATTGATCATGTGATCATCCTTTAACCAATCACATTGTTTGTATTATCTAAATGTTCGAGTGTCTGCAATTATTATATTTTTATATTGCCTTCGTACGGTTTACATGCTTCCAAGCTTCCGAATAAATCTCATAAAGAATTTGAACCTGTGCTCTTATTTGCTCTTCAATACCTGACAATTACACCACTAGACCACCGATATCTGCTGCTAAATTGTATCGAGATATAGTTGTTGTGAGATGGAATCCTAGTTTGAATTTGATAGAATAAAATGTTACACCATGCAAGGTCAATTTACACTGTAACATGATGGACTACTGTTTTGATACGGAATCCTAGTTTGTATTTGACAGAATACACCATGCAAGGTTAATTTACGCTGTAACATGATGGATTACATATTAAAACACCTCGAGGTACATTTAAATATGTTTATTGTCCATGTAATACAGAGTACTAAATATACTATGTTATCAAGATGTCCCTTACAGCTCAGTGCTTGGAACGCTTGACTGTAAATCGGAACGTTGTGTGTTCGAGTCCTACGAGAGGCAAACAGTTTTTTCTGTAAATTATAATACCACCTGTCTACAGGCACGATGTTAACTACTTGATGCATATACAGTAAATGATGACCTGCTTTGAATTTGATAGCTTAAATACCCGAATTCACCATGAGCTGGTGAATATGAAGTTACAAATAAAGTCAGGCCTACAAAGGGGCTTGCGATTTAAGTTAGGGTCTGTAGCTTTAAGTGACAGTCTGAGACATGCAAGATGGTTTCTTTTGCGTCTCAACAGTATTTCTAATTACAAACTTGAAGATTAATTGTTCTACATACAGCAGTATATGTACATTGAAGTTCTAAAGATTCATAGTTAAGTTCTATTGATATATATACTTCTATTTACATGCATGGGTGTACTTATTACAAACCATGTGCCAAAACGTATGTGAAAAGCTTCAAACTGATTAGATAATGATAATGCTGTGAAGACACTTTCATTCAGTGTGTGTTTTTGTTTTTTTTAAACAGTAACAGCTGGTTAATTAAGTTTTAACACTTGCATTTTGTTTTATTTACGAATGAATATAATATAAGCCCTTGAAAGCGAAGCAACTTAAAAAATTTAATAGGTCAAGTACTTGTCAATTATTATAAATATTCCTTACCTTTAAAATCACAGACCTAATAATAATAATATTTGTTATATAGTTCTGCATTAAAATAAAAGAATACACATTTGCTTTAAAGTAGTTTTACATTCAAGAAATAAAACACTGGCGTCATGAACAGTAAACATCTTTTGACAAATAGACAATATAGGATAGGGGTAATTTGGCCTCAAAAATATTCAAAATATAACTACTTAATTTTGATATGCCTTTAAGTAAATTAATCATTTCTATTTCAAAAGATTTTGTTTTTGTTTCACTTATACAAACAATTTACTTGGATCTCAGAAACTGGCATTTTTGATTAATTGTTGGCCTTTAAGTGTAAGTTTTTTATCCTAATTATATAAAACGTATCTGAAAGCAAACATCTGCTTTTTGCTGATAATGACTATTGATAAAAAAAACACACAAAAAAAACAAGCATTGCTAACTAATGCACTCTATATTTGCAGGACCAAAAACAGTCTGAAAACTGCTAAAAACAAGCACAAAAAAAAAGTTGTAAATAAAACACTCATAAAATAACGTTATTCCTTCAAATATAACTTGTAATCAGTTTTAATAATGATTCAGTCTCTTTGCTTCTCAAAATATGCGCACATTATAAACTTCAATATCAGGGGCCAGTTTGCCCCTAATAACATTTTGTCCTTTATATTGTTCTACAATTAAATTATTCTTAATTATTCTTAATTCATTATTTTCATTATTTAAATATTTACTTTTTTTTACCATTCATACCGGTATATTGAACATTCAGATAAAAAATATCCCTTCTTGCCATAAAAGTCATACTTTTTCTGCCATTAAAATCACATTTTTCTATCTTAAAATGATAGTTGTCTTCCATTAAAAAGATTACTGAACATTATATCGTCTACTTCCAGTTTGAAGCTCTTTCACATGTATGTGTATATCATATCACAAACAGTGATGTTACCATAACAACAACCAATCAGCATGCAGATACTTACTCGGTGCCGACCTTGTACCGAAGTCTTTATGGGTTTGTTTGGCAGCGACCCCTTTTACAGTTAATGCAGATCTCATCTGTTCCCCTTCCCCTGAGCCTCCCTGCCACGCAGGCGTCTACAAAAATTTAAACATTATAAAATATGGAAAGACTCCCTGCCACGCAGGCGCCTAAAAAATTTAAACATTACAAAATATGGAAAGCCTCCCTGCTATGCAACTTTAGGCCTTGGGCAAATAAAACAAATTCATGTTTAAAAGAACACACGGCTACCTTGAGATTCTTCTTATCCCCCTCCAATTCCATAAGCTGAAATTAGCCTCTAGTTTTGAGAAATAATGAAACTGCATGAAGTTTTTTCCTAAAGTAAAATTACCTCCGTCATTTACACTGATAAGTAATAATAAATATATGCCATACAGTTTTCTGTAAAATAAGTAAAACACGTGTAAAATTTGAATAATCATGATTTGGTTAAGAGGTATTTCCTTTAAAGGAAGTCTGTTATTAAGTGCTAACCCTTATAGAACGTCTGTGGAGTTTAAGTCTCAATCCAAGATCTATTCCATTAAACATATGTGGGACCCCAGGAAGGCACTTTTGAAATTGAACACCCCCATCCATAGATGGAAACATGAAGTTAAAGGACCAAATTTCAGAAAATAGATTTCACCCATAGATGTTTATTAAATTGCCTTCCTGCGGTCCCATGTATTTTTTAATGGAATAGCCTAACAGCATGGAGAGGATCTATCTGTCAAAATAAATTTAGGTGAAAATATAGCAAGATCGCCATGTGTCCCTTTAAACTTTGGACACATATTTTATTTAAAAAGATGCCATAACTAAGTCTGTGAAGTTACTCTCTTCACCGACATAATAATCTGCAGTGTTTCACTTACGGAAGGTTTAAATAATGTTTCCTGTATTCTATTTTTACGCTCTTTATTTTCTATAAGTTGAACACGTGCCACTTCACTGAAAGCAGAAATAATTATTTGATTGATTAATGCAATTTATTTGGTAGTCAGTTTATGGGGACAGAGTCAAGTTTGTGTGAGGGGTCAGCTATTGGTGGCATAGTCAGTTTATGGGAGGAGTCAGGTAATGGTGGCATAGTCAGTCAATGGGAGGAGTCGGGTAATGGTGGGGTAGTCAGTTGATGAGGGAAAAGTCAGTTTGTGTGAGGCGTCAGGTAATGGGAGCGTAGTCAGTTAATGGGAGGAGTCGGGTAATGGTGGGGAAGTCAGTTGATGAGAGAAAAGTCAGTTTGTGTCAGGCGTCAGGTAATGAGAGCGTATTCAGTTAATGGGAGGAGTTGGGTAATGGTGGGGTAGTCAGTTGATGAGAGAAAAGTCAGTTTGTGTCAGGCGTCAGGTAATGAGAGCGTATTCAGTTAATGGGAGGAGTCGAGTAATGGTGGGGTAGTCAGTTGATTAGGGAAAAGTCAGTTTGTGTCAGGCATCAGGTAATGGGAGCGTAGTCAGTTAATGGGAGGAGTCGGGTAATGGTGCGGTAGTCAGTTGATGAGGGAAAAGTCAGTTTGTGTCAGGCGTCAGGTAAAGGTGGCATAGTCAGTTAATGGGAGGAGTCGGGTAATGGTGGGGTAGTCAGTTGATGAGAGAAAAGTAGTTTGTGTCAGGCGTCAGGTAATGAGAGCGTATTCAGTTAATGGGAGGAGTCGGGTAATGGTGGGGTAGTCAGTTGATGAGGGAAAAGTCAGTTTGTGTCAGGCGTCAGGTAATGGGAGCGTAGTCAGTTAATGGGAGGAGTCGGGTAATGGTGCGGTAGTCAGTTGATGAGGGAAAAGTCAGTTTGTGTCAGGCATCAGGTAATGGTGGCATAGTCAGTTAATGGGAGGAGTCGGATAATGGTGGGGTAGTCAGTGGATGAGAGAAAAGTCAGTATGTGTCAGGCATCAGGTAATGGGAGCATAATCAGTTAATGGGAGAAGTCGGGTAATGGTGGGGTAGTCAGTTGATGAGGGAAAAGTCAGTTTGTGTCAGGCATCAGGTAATGGGAGCTTAGTCAGTTTATGAAAGGTGTCAGGTAATTGGGGCATAGTCAGCTGATGAGGGTATAGTCACTTTATGGGAGCAACAACACAATGTAAAGCAATGTCAGTATGTAATAACAATTGCAGGTTTTGGTTTGAGACAATTTCGTCAAATATCAAATTCATAAATGTAATTAAAAAACAAAATATTCTTTATTTGGGTCATGTATCAAGTATTATTTACAGCATTGCATTTTTAAGAATTTAGAACAATTGAATTGAATAGGGGTTTTAAGGCGCACCAACACATGAAAGGTTATATGGTGCCTAACAGGAATGAACATGCCAGGCTCATCCTCCATGTACATCGAGATAAAATATGGAGAATTGGCCTAGAACCTTCTCATCTGCAGAACTGCAGAGTTTCTGCAAATTCTATTGTAGACACTCCATTTATGCTAGAGCCACGTTTATTGTTTTTCTGCCACTGTTCTAGTGATTTGAGCGAGATGGCACCTGAAACAATGCAGGGGTCATGATGAAGACCTTGAAAGGGGTCTGCAGTGGTCCTATCCTTTGCCCTGGAACTGAACGGGGCACCCTGGAACCTCACGGGGAGAATTTAGAACAAACATGGCAATACATCATGTCCCCTACCGGTCAGATGTCTGACAGTAAAGGTTTTTTGTTGGACCAGACCAAACAAAAGGCTATGATTTAGACAAATAACAAAGGCATGCTACATTTCACAACCTTAACAAAACAAGTTTGAGTACATAATCTTCCTTACAAATTTGTAAAAGATATACCTCACTTTTTTTTCTTATTTTACTATTCCAGTAAGTTTACAAACATATTACAAATATAATACGACAAGTAATAAATATACATACGCAAAGAAATTAACATCAATTTCAAGTCATGTATTAATATATAACTCTATTTGAAGGGAAGTAACTATCAAATATTTATTGAGTATACAGATAGACACATTGAGCTCCCTTATTAAGCTGTATAACTAACAAATGAATTCTGTTACCATAACAACCATAAATTTGGCCATATCACCAAACTAGATGGGTGTTCCATGGACCACGTGTGTCGCCTGTCAGCCCTTTGTCAGTATAACAAGGTTTTTTGGACCCAGATAAATGACCTTGACAAACTTACAAACTGAGTAAGTTTTCGTGAAGAAAAAAATATAGTATTTAACCCATATGACCTTCAATGTGACCTTGACCTTTATATTTTAGTATGGCCATGTCGATGTTGTCATGACAAGTATATATTGAAAGTTTGATGAAGAAATGTCAAGAAATGAGAAAGTTATAGCCAACGTTAAGTTTTCGTGAAAATATGGAGAATTGGCCTAGAACCTTCTCATCTGCAAAATTGCAGAGTTTCTGCAAATAGCATTTTTCTTTAAAAAGGCGACATAATAAAATTGTGTGCAAAATCTCCATATGCCCCTCTACTATGTACCAAGTTTTATAACAATATCTTTTATAGTTTTCAAGTTATAGCATGATCCTATTTTGTGTGCATTTTTTTTACTATTTGTTGCCATAGCAACCCCAATTTTGGCCATATCAACAAAATTAAACAATGTGCATAATCTCCTTAAGCCCCTCTACTATGTTAAAAGTTTCATAAAAATATCTTTTATACTTTTGAAGTTATCGCAGGATCCAGTTTTCCGGACGGACTGACGTTTTTTTTTTACTATTTTGTTGCCACAACAACCACAATTTTGACCATATCAACAAAATTAAATAACGTGCATAATCTCCTTATGCCCCTCTACCATATGTAAAAAGTTTCATGAAAATATCTTTTATACTTTGTTTTCGCAGAATCCAGTTTTCCTGATGGACTGACGGACAGACGGGAGGTAAACCTATAGTCACCTCCGGTGATTTCCCATGTATCACAATCTAAGAAATAGCCATGTGCATTCCACGTGTATCACAACTTGAGAAATAGCCATGTGCCTTCCACATGTATCACAACCTAAGAAATAGCCATGTGCCTTCCACGTGTATCATGATAGCCATGTGCCTTCCACTGTATCACAATCTGAGAAATAGCCACTTGGCTTCCACGTGTGTCACAATCTGAGAAATAGCCACGTGACTTCCATGTGTATCACACTCTGAGAAATAGCCACTTGCCTTCCACCTGTATCACAATCTGAGAAATGGTCATGTGCATTCCACGTGTATCACAATCTGAGAAATAGTCATGTGCCTTCCACGTATATCAAAATCTGAGAAATAGACATGTGCCTTCCACGTGTATCACAATCTGAGAAATAGCCACATGCATTCCAGCATATCACAATCTGAGAAATAGCCACTTGCCTTCAACGTGTATCAGAATTTGAGAAATAGACACGTGCATTCCAAGTGTATCACAATCTGGGAAATAGACGCGTGCCTTCCACGTGTATCACAATCCGAAAAATAGCCAGGTGCCTTCCACTTGTATCACAATCTGAGAGATAGCCATGTGGTTCTTGGCTTTCATATATGTCTGCTGCAGCATTTTGTACCCCATCCTCTAAAGTATCTGACATCGTAAGCCATCCTTAAGGTATATTTATCTCAAACTGAGAATTTGAATGTATCTGAATAGTTAAATGGTTCATCAACACAGTATATTATGTTATGTTGAGCTGCCTCTCCAGGAACCTTCCCTTCTCTTACAAATAGATTCCTTTGCCTCTCTAACATGCATGGAGGAGATTCCAATAATTGGGACAACGCAGTGTAAGGAATTGAATTGGGGTTTTAAGGCGCACCACCACATGAAAAGGTTATATGGCGCCTAACAAACATGAACATGCCAGGCTCATCTTCCATGTACATCGAGATAAACTATGGAAAATGGTCCTGCAGAGTTGCTGCAAATTCTATCGAAGAAACTCCATTTACGCTGGAGCCATGTTATTGTTTTTCTGCCACTGCTCTTTTGATGCGAGCAAGATAGCACCTGAAACAATGCAGGGATCATGATGAAGACCTTTATTAAATGAACATGAACAAAAAATGATAAAATGAACATGAATTTGGGGGGATTCTACCCCGTCTGCCTACCCCTCCAAAGGGATCTGCAGTGGCCCTATTCTTTGCCCCTTGACCAAACGGGGGCCCCCGGGAACCACACGGGGCCGCAGTGTAAGGAATAAGGCTTTGGGAAAGTGTCCTCCCCAAGAACACACAATCAAAACTGTGCCTTCCGGTTTCCGGTCCACCATTCTGTCCACTGGGCCACGCCAACCCAATTCAATCTGAGAAAGAGATGGCCTCGTCACCCGGCCCGCTTCTGAATTCTTCGCTAGGCTACGCGGATTCAGAACCAGAGCCTGGTGAAAATAGGACGTTTGAACTCGCCCATCACATTGGGGGAGATTTTGAGAGATTCTTTGAGACTTTCAAAAAACATGTTTTCAAGTTGATTTAATATTAGTTTCTATTTTAAACTTATAAGAAGAGGCAAGTGAGATCAAAAAGTGTAACTGCTGCATCGACAATTGATGCTGTACGTTTATTTACAACATGACGTCATGCAAACATCCACTTTAGTAGGCACTTTAATCGACCTTCTTTGCCCAGACCGATATCTGTGAGTAAAACATATGCATGATAGGGTCTTGGGAGGCCAAGACTAAGAAAGTGTCAAGTTAAACCTACCTTAATCTCTTGGCTTCCAAATCTGCCTTTTGCATCTTTTGTAATCTCATTCTCTCCCTAGGTGGAAGATTTTTAAACTTGACTTCTGCTTCGATTTTCCGTAGGTCATCTAGATGAGATATCCCGGTTCTGTTAAGGGAATTTATGCTCTACATGATGTGTTTGCAAAATATCAATATACGCCAATACAAACAAGAGGTCAATGACCTTGAAGCTCTACTGATAGGTTTGCATAGCTAGATCAGTATTCCTGTGAAGTTTCATGAAAACCTGTGAAGTAGTTTCAGAGGAGTAGTCGTTACAAGTTTTGACTATATAACTCTATATAAACAAAGATGGCTGCTGGCAGCCATGTTTAAAGTCGAATCAAAATAATTTTCAACAAGGACCAACATCGTGTCATGTTGAACATTCTAAAAAAAAGTCCCATATCAATACCACTTATAGTTTTCAAGAAGTAGTTGCTACAAATTAGTTATTTAAAAATCTATTTTTAGCCATGGCGCCATCTTGAATTTCCGTCCGATCTAAAATTTTGCTAGAATCAACTAGACTGTGAAGTTTCATGAAAATCCGTCTAGTAGTTTCAGAGGAGTAGTCGCCACAAGTTTTTCCTATATAACTCTATGTAAAAAAAGATGCAGCCATGTTTGACATCCAAATCAAAACGAACTTTGGTTAGGACCAACTACATTTCGTGGTAGTCATTTTGGTAAAGGTTCCAAATCAATATCACTTAAGTTTTTTGAGAAGTAGTCACCACAAAACCGCATTTTGCAAATCTATCTTTAGCCATTGCGGCCAATTTTGAATTTCCGGCCGACCAAAATTTCTGCTAGGATAAACTAGACATCAAGACCTTCCTGTGAAGTTTCATGAAAATCCGTCAAGTTGTTTCAGAGGAGTAGTCGCCACAAATTTTTCCTATATAACTCTATGTAAACAAAGATGAACACTGGCGGCAATGTTTGACATCGAATCAAAATGAATCTTGGTTAGGACCAAGTACATGTCTCACCAGTAATTTTGGTAAAGGTTCCATTTCAATATCACCTACGTTTTTTGTAAAGTAGTCACCACATTTTTGGCAATCTTGAATTTCCTACCAACCTAAAATTTTGCTAGGATCAACTAGACATCAAGAGCAACATTCCTATGAAATTCCATCAAGTAGTTTCAGAGTAGTCGCTACAAGTTTTTCCTATCTAACTCTATGTAAACAAAGATGGCCGCTGGCGGCCATGTCTGACAACCAATTAAATTGAACTTTGGTTAGGATCAACTACATGTCGTGCCAATTCAATATAACCTACGTTTTTTGTTAAGTAGTCGCTACAAATCGCATTTTTAAAGATCTATTTTAAGCCGTGGTGGCCATTTTGAATTTCCAGCCGACCTGAATTTTTGCTAGGATCAACTAGACAACAAGACAACATTCCTGTGAAGTTTCATGAATGTCCGTCAAGCAGTTTCAGAGGAGTAGTCGCCACAAAAAAAGTTACGGACGAACGATGCACCAGGGCATAAGCTCTGCTGACCTTTGATTGAGCTAAAACATGATTATCATTGAGATGAAGAAAGATTCCAGTGTTTTTCAAAAAAAAACACTAATTCCTGAATGTTAAAAATCTAATCATTTTTCCCCTATCATTTTTGCATGTTAAAGGGACACTGTCCGTAACTTTTAGCTTATAAAACACACAATAATTATGTTCGCAAACACTACACACTAAACATTATTGAATATTTACTAATTAAAAGCAATATTGTTTAACGGAATTCAATCGCGGTACAAAAAAAAGTAAATCCGCTTTGTGCGTTTGAACTCGCAGCCCAAACTAAAATTACACTTGCCGTAATAATAGTGTGCGTGAGCGTAAAGTGGTCGACCACGCTCCCGTCTGAGCTATGCGGGCTATACATATTTCGCAATACATACTGTGGTGAAAACCTAATGCGCTAATGGAAGTCACGTAATCGCAGAAAAGGTAAATATTGTGGGTCCCACTTTATTTACATATAATAATTAAAACTTTTTTTTTTCAAACTCACGAATGTATTCCTACATACTTCTTAGGGTCTATCCTCATGTTTTCATGTATACAGTTCACTGAATAAAAGTCAGCTAGTTATTTGGTTATGCTCAATATCTGCTTACTTACGGACAGTGTCCCTTTAACATTGTCGAATGAGACACAGTTTACTGGAGTTATTTATTATGGAATGTATGCATGTGTTTACTTTACCATATAACACACATTTCTTTGATTATCCAGTAGAATGTGTTATGATAGTTAATATGTAAAATTAGATGTTTCTCACAATGCCTTGGCTATGTCATCTGCCTCAGTGTTGGCATTATGACCAACATGGCTGCTGCTATGTTTTGCTTGATATTCTTCAGACATTTTCTGGAATGTACAAAAAGGTATATTTTCACAAGAATTTACACAGACCTAATAACAAATAGATTGGACACTACGAAAATTATCTAAATTTCATGTGGCACTGTGCGAACATTTCACAAATTATTTCCCAACTTTAAACACACATATCATGAAGAGTTTTATCGATAAAAATTTCATTCATGCCAAATCCCATCACAATTTCCAATGGTAGTATTTGTCTTTCACTTACATTTACAGCAAAAAAGGTTTGACGAAAACTTGACTATTTTTAAAACCTTGATTTTTAAGAGAAAAGCAAAGAAAAATTATGACATTTTTAACTTTAAACATCTTTTTATACAATTTCTTATTTTCAAAATAAAAATAAATTATTATAACCCCATTCTGCTTTTCACTATGAATCTTTTGAACGTATTTTCATCAAAATCAGTGAATAATTGAGAGAGGAGATAGAAAGAAAAGTTAAGGTGCCGTGTGATATTTTGGTTACTTCATTGGTTAAGACAGGAAGTTTCCTACCTGTTAAGATAGGAAGTTTCCTATCTGTGTATTAATATGTCTGTGGAATTTATTTTTATTTGTAATTTTCAATGATTTTTTTTTTTAACTATTTCATTTCATTTTTCCATTTTTCTTCTGAACACACAGCTGGTGCTCAACATGGAACTATCTTTACTTATATATAGTTACATTAGTTTCGAGTTCACCTCTTGATATATTCTCGGAAAAATATAGGTGGTCTACTAGACTAGTGGTATCACAAATTGCCTTGTAACTAAGAGGTCGCTGATCACACTTATTTTCGAATCATTGGGGCCCCGAAATTATCTCCATCTCCTTAACAGGGCCCTATATAGCCTGAATAATGTGTTCATGAGCACTTAAACAACAATGTAGAACCAAAGTTATCTAGTTAATATATACTATTCAAAGTCTGCTATGCACCAAGACTTCTATTCAACATTTTACATTGGTTGGTTTTACCAACAGCATAAAACTGACAAAAATTAATTTTGTTTTACGATTAATTTATGTGAAATTCATTAATTTATCGTCAAAAATTGATTAGAAAACATATTTCTTGAGTATTTGTGCATGTCACTCTACAAAATACAGTTTCACACGGTATTTGGGGTGAAAGGCGAAAAAGGTGAGGTGCTTAGCAAACTGTGAGTAGTATAGTTCTAGTTTAACTATGAAGTCACAGATTTAATTCTTTCAATTTTGATACTTACCTATATTGGGGCAATTTTATTGGAAATATAGCTAATTTTGTACTAACGGCAACATTTTACGCACCAGCTATTCTTACTGCAATATGAGCAGAGATCCCGGAGATCCCCGATTCATTTGAAACTTACATTTAAAAAAAAAAATTGTGTGGTAGAGGCCGACCACCCCATTTATCCTGGGTAGAACTAGTATTGTATACCTCCTGCTATCCGTAAGAATCAACACTTTTTCACTTAACAAATCGAGCTCCCTGTGGGATTCGAACCAACAGCGGTGAGAGGCAAGAAAGTTTTAGACGCAGCATCCCCACCATGGAAGTGCTCACCATATCATCAGATATCAACTAAAACACAATTTAGCTTACCGGTACTTTTATATTATCTTACTGTTATATTATCAAAAATAAACTAGAAATGTGTCAATGGGTTACGGACGGATGCATGGCAGATTTACTTACCAGTGCACTGCTACTGTTCTCAGTAAAGAATAATGTAACAACTGAACAGAAATATTTGGAATGCCACGCACGCAAATGCAGTGTGATATTACACATGGTTGTGTGGAACGAAAGACAAGCAAGAATAAACTAGAAATGTGTCCATGGGACACGGATGCCCCCGTTGAAAACCATCAGTGTAAAACGTAAAATTTGACAACAAAGGGGCCGTAACTCTGGTAATACTGGGTTGATTTTAAAGCCGAAACAACATGCATATCTTCACATCATAGGTAAGCATCCTGTAAAGTTTTGAAGCAATCGGTTGAAAATGTGGGAGGATATAGACACACAAGATATTCTGACGTAAAATTTGACGAAAAAGGGGCCATAACTCCAGTAATACTAGTTCGATTTTGACGCCGAAACGAAATGCATATCTTGACATCATAGGTAAGCATCCTGTAAAGTTTTGAAGCATCGGTTGAAAACTGTGGGAGTAGATGGACACACAAGATATTTTGACGAAAATGGGGCCATAACTCCGGTAAAACTGGGTCCAGTTTGACGCTGAAAAACTATGCATAAATTGACATCATAGGTAAGTATCCTGTAATGTTTCAAAGCAATTGGTTGAAAACTGTGGGAGGAGATAGACACACAGGAAATGTTGATGTAAAATTTCACTAAAAAGGGACCATAACTCCTATAATACTGGGTCGATTTTGACGCCAAAATGATATCATAGGTAAGCATCCTGTAAATGTTTCGAAGTAATTGGTTGAAAACTTGGGAGGAGATAGTAGACACACAAACGTTTTGGAACAGAAGGACGGATGGACATGGCTAACGCTATATGCCCCGTCACTTCCGGTGGTGGGGGCATAAAATATCTAACACACTTACTGTTATATGAGCAGAGATCAGTGGAATCTTTATCAACTCAGTGGCTGAAGGTCTCTTTTCTTGATCTTTACTTAACATTCTGCAATAGTAAATGACATATGATACAGAAAATATTTACAGCAAGAACTGTCAGAGAACCTCGTAGCTGGAGTATTTGGTTTGTCAATGAAAAGCACTTATATACCAATAAGTTAAATACACCTAACATTATGTCTGCAGAAGACACTACTGCAGGTACAGATTAAAAGCCAGTCAATTTTCCATTAGAAGTCCATGAAAAGTACTATATCCATTAATTTATGCCATGAACTGGGTAGAACCAGTACTAAGCAAATGCAGATAAAGTGTATTGCTCAAGGACACAACACATAATTATGGTTATGGCGGGGATCGAATCCATGACTTGTTCGATTCTGGGTCCGACATACTACCACTAGATCACAACACTCCATCTCATTATTTAAAGTGGCTGTGTTCCAGACAAGCCTTCATGTCGAAGGATATTTTACTCATTAGATAAATCAGCAATGCAGAGTTATGAAGTTTGAAGAGTAATTATCATGGTTTTGTTGTTTTTAACTCACAAACACCCAGTATGCCATTTTTTTACTAAAAAATGTAATTTTTCATTACTGATTTAATTCCTTATCATTACGTGGTCCAATGGTCCAAGTATTAACTTTCATACCCTATCTAACCCCTTCTCCAAGAAGCGAAAATGGGGTTGGCTGGGATATGAAATAAAACATTAATTTTGGCTTAAAAAGTTATAATAATATTTTTTATGGCTGATTTCTCAACTTGTAATGCTTAAATTGCTTATCTAGAGCCCTGGTGGTTTTGAATTACAAAATTGTGAAATAGCCATGTTTACAAAATACGAATAATATCAAGTTTCTTTGAGTATGTTAACATGCAGGTTGGAATAACATAACTTGAAACCACGTGCGTTTGGAGTATAAAGATCTGGGTACTTACAATTTGAGCACTTTGTTGAGTTCCTTCGAGTATTTTGGCGGTAGATCAGGAGGGTCTCCTTCAACAATTTTGTACATAACCGCCATCAAACTTTTACCATCAAATGCATGATCTAACGCACACATCTCATACAGTATACAACCTATAGACCTGAAATATAACAATAAAATTAAAATGCAGCTTAATCAACAATGGATTGTACAGAAAAAAATGATGTAAGAATTTTTTCAAATGAATATAGCTAGATTTTGATTGTTTTATGAAACGACTGTTTTATGGAACAAAAGGGACTTTTTTTCAAGTGTTGGAGTAAAATATAGCTTATAAAAAACAGAAAAGCAATTTTCAACCAACAAATCTGAAAGAGTGGGTATTGCTCCTTATGAGTCGACATATATAATTCTGTTATAATATTTTACCATCAGATATATCAGCTCTAAAGATTTGTGGATTATTTAGAATGCAAGTCATTCAAACCTTATAGATACCCTCTACAAAAGATATAAATTCGAAAAATATAGGTTGTTATGAGTATTCAGATGAAACAGAATTGAAGTAAGTTCTGAAGCTTTAATACAAACAAGCTAGAAATAGTTTTAAGCAACACTGATTATCAATGTAGCAAGTTTCATGAACAACAGTCAGGGACTTTTATCAGAAAATTCCCAAATCCAAAATAGTTTTGAAAGAAACAATATTTTTGAAACTATTGTTATGACAAACAGTTAACATCATGGGCAAACCATAACAAAGGAGCAATAAAACCAAAGCTTATTTGAGGATATGGAAGTAGACTTCACAGAGCACAGTCAAGCGACAACATGCAATCAAAATCAACAATTACAAGGATAACTACAAGTATACAACACCACAAACATAAAAGGGTTGACAACAGGGGTGTCACCTTGAAACGGTCAGTGGCAAAAAGGCGTCTGCGGGGTTAAACCAGGTTCTACGTTGCACCAAAACTCACTCTTACCCCACTGTCATCCCATGACAACAGGGGTGTCGCCTTGAAACGGTCAGTGGCAAAAAGGCGGCTGCGGGGTTAAACCAGGTTCTACGTTGCACCAAAACTCACTCTTACCCCACTGTCATCCCATGACAACAGGGGTGTCATCTTGAAACGGTCAGTGGCAAAAAGGCGGCTGCGGGGTTAAACCAGGTTCTACGCTGCACCAAAACTCACTCTTACCCCACTGTCATCCCAGTTTAATGGGACAGTATAAATAGAGAAATCCAAGCCAGGCTATAGTCTTTAACAAACGAGGCAGCATTAATAGGTAATATAAGTAGAACACCAAGACGGTTATATATTCAGTTCAGAAACAAGAACATGGAATTTCTATGAAAACAGGGTTTTTCGTATAGTATTCAGGTTATGATGTGAATTTTAAAACATTTTCTAAACCAAACCATGATATTTTCGATGAAGTATTACTTAACACTGAACTCAAAATCAAAGTTACAGATATTGGTATTGCTGGATAGCTAATGGTCATAAAGCTTTAGAAGTTGTTTTGTTGGGAAACTTTAACAACAACATTGTCTTTATGAATAATTGTAAGCACAATTAAGGCCGAAAAAGAATTAACTGCCTCTAGTAGAAATTGTCCTATAATAGTCAAATGCCTAAACATGTATTTTTCAATACTTTTCAGCACACAAATCAGTCTTGCTCTATGTATGGCTCTGAACTGGTAGAGGTAAATAAGTAAACATCAACATAATTGATATATAATTATGCTTGTTAACATTATGTGTGTCAACCAAAAGACTTCAAATATGGTACTTCAAATATGGTACTTTAAACTGTAAAAAGAAGTGTTACAAAGGGCAAAAAATTCAAGAACGCAGATTCATTAGACAAAGTTACTCAATTGATGCTGTCTATCTATGAACATGGCATTTCAACCGGGCATCTGGAATAAAAAATGCTTCAACAAGAAATGCTTTTGGATAGCTGTGGAAGGTTCAATGTGTAACAAATCAAATAGCACTCTTAAAAGTATTAACGGGTAAACTGATTGACAGCTAAATGGTGTCCATTCATGAGCTAACTACCTAAAGCTACCTAAAGAAAAGTCCAGCCACTACATGTTGATCCAAATATTTTCAACATTTAACTGTCCTTCCATTAGAGAGTATGTAAAGCATTATGCGTTCCAACAGTAACTAAAACTATCACTGAAAGTGATGACTACCCCACTTTTTATTATAAGTCAAACAGTGACAGACTTACCAGACATCTGATTTAGAGTTGTATCCCTCATGTTTAAGAACCTCGGGACTCATATAGTACGGAGTTCCCGTAAATGTGGAGGCCAGATCTGTGGTACCCATCAGTATCCGAGATATACCAAAGTCACCTATTTTGACCATGTTCTTCTTTAAAAATATATTCCTGAAATGTCATTTTTAAAATATTAAAATGTGTCAGTTGCTGTCATGGTTTTTAAGTGTCACATGTTGGATAGTAAGTTTGGGGACACTAAACTAAGAACTGAATAAATGATTCTTCATTTACAGTCCTTTGAATACACCTATGCAATTACATGCCTCCAGTCCTGTGTGGTTCCCAAGCAAGAATGGGCCAACTGCTTATCAAGACAGAGTAAAATCGCCCCGAATTCCATGTTCATTTTGTCATGTTCATCAATGGTCTTCATGGAGATCCCTGTATTGTTTCAGGCGCTACTTGAGTGGTGGCAGAAAACAATGAACTAGACGGGTGTTCCGTGGGACACGAGTGTCGCCTGTCAGCACTTTGTCAGTATAACAAGGTTTTTTGGACTCAGATAAATAATGTGACAAATTGGCCTGACTAAGTTTTTGTGAAGAAAACAAGAGGTCAATGACCTTGAAGCTCTACTGATAGGTTTTTGATAGCTAGATCAGCATTCCTGTGAAGTTTCATGAAAATCCGTCAAGTAGTTTCAGGGGAGTAGTCACTACAAGTTTTCATTATACAACTCTATTTAAACGAAGATGGCCGCTGGCGGCCATGTTTAACGTCAAATCAAAATAATTTTTGACAAGGATCAACAACATGTCACACTGATCATTTTAGAAAAAGTCCCATATCAATATCACTTATAGTTTTCAAGAAGTAGTTGCTACAAACTTGTATTTTGAAAATCTATTTTTAGCCATGGTGGCCATCTTGAATTTTCGGCTGACTTGAAATTTTGCTAGGATCAATTAGACATCAACAGCAACATTCCTGTGAAGTTTCATGAAAATCCGTCCAGTAGTTACAGAGGAGTAGTCGCTACAATTTTTTACTAGATAACTCTATGTAAACAAAGATGGCCACTGACAGCCATGTTTAACATCAATTCAAAACGATTTTCGACAAGGACCAACATCATGTCATGCTGATCATTTCAGAAAAAGTCCCATATCAATGTCACTTGTAGCTTTTAAGAAGTAGTCGCTACAAACTTGTTTTTTCAAAATCTATTTTTAGCCGTGGCGGCCATCTTGAATTTCCGGCCGACCTGAAATTTTGCTAGGATCAATTAGACATCAAGAGCAACACACCTGTGAAGTTTCATGAAAATCCGTCATGTAGTTTCAGAGAAGTAGTCGCTACAATTTTTCATTATATAACTCTATGTAAACAAAGATGGCCGCTGGCGGCCATGTTTAACGTCAAATCAAAATAATTTTCGACAAGGATCAACATCATTCCAAACTGATCATTTTAGAAACAGTCCCATATCAATATCACTTATAGTTTTCAAGAAGTACTCGCTACAAACTTGTTTTTTGAAAATCTATTTTTAGCTATGGCGGCCATCTTGAATTTCCGACCAACATGAAATGTTGCTAGGATCATTAATACATCAAGAGCAACATACCTGTGAAGTTTCATGGAAATCCGTCTAGTAGTTTTAGAGGAGTAGTCGCTACAAGTTTTTACCAAATAACTCCATGTAAACAAAGATGGCCCGCTGGCAGCCATGTTTAACGTCGAATCAAAACGAATTTTGACAAGGACCAACATCATGTCATGCTGATCATTTTAGAAAAAGTCCTATATTAATATCACTTAGAATTTTCAAGAAGTAGTCGCGACGACGGACACCGCACCATGGCATAAGCTCTGCTGATCTCTGATCAGTAGAGCTAAAAATGAGTATTTACCGGTAACCCATATAATGACCTTGACCTTTATATTTTAGTATGGTCATATGGATGTTGTAATGAAGAGTATATATTGAAAGTTTGATGAAGAGATATCAAGAAATGAGAAAGTTATAGGCAACGTTAAGTCTTCGTGAAGAAAAACAGTAATATTTAACCCATATAATGATCTTCAGTGTGACCTTGACCTTTATATTTTAGTAAAGTCATGTTGATGTTGTCATGATGAGTATATATTGAAAGTTTGATGAAGAAACATGAAGAAATGATAAAGTTATAGCCAACGTTAAGTTTTCGTGAAGGACTGATTGACAGACGACAAAGGCGACACAAAAAACGGAGCGTTTAGAAGAGAATTTGCAGCAAGTCTGCAGTTCTGCACATTCTAGGCCCATTCTGCATGTTTTTATCTAGATGTATATGGAAAGTGAGCCTGGAATATTCATGCTGGCGCCATATAACCTTTTTGTGTTGGTGTGCCCTAAAACCCCAAGACTCTGATGACGACTACAATGGTGCTATGTGAAGACCAACCATCTGTGATTTTTTTTCAGAATGCCTGACCATTTCCCGTCTTACCTAGTTTTAAGGTCTCTGTGCAAGACACGTCGACTGTGCATATAGTGTACAGCCAGCAGTAGCTGGACAAACCAGTCCATGACCGTCTTCTCATCAAAGTTTTTCTTAGATTTCTTGAACTCATTGATTTTCATGTCTAAATCACCACCCTGCAAATAACATAGAAGAATAAAGTAAGAACATGTTAAAGGACACAATTAAAATAATGGTGTTGTAATAAGCTATAAAGAGCGTACAAAGTACACTGAGAATACATATGTGTGCCTGACAGAGTATACAGACAGGCAATGATGACCTCCATTCTCTGACCCTAACTTTCTCTGACATTATTACATATGCTAGCTTACCTTCAGGTCTATAAAACGATGCTACCCACCAATAAAGCTGTCAATGCGAGACCTTGGTTAGCACTCATTCATAGTTTCCACCAATCAAGCTGTCGCAGAGCTTGGTGAGAATACATATTTACTATCCATCAATAAAGTTGTCACTAAGCTAGGTGAAATACAGATATACTGTCCATCAATAAAGCTGTCACAGAGCTATGTGGGAATACAGATGTACTATTCAGCAATAAAGCTGGAACTGACCTGGGCGATAATACATCTGTACAATCCAACAATAAAGTTGTCACTGAGCTAGGTGAAAATACAGATGTACTGTGAGTGTCTATCAATAAAGCTGTCACAGAGCTATGTTGGAATACAGATGTACTATCCAGCAATAATGCTGGCATTGAGCTAGGCAATAATACATGTGTACTATCCATCAATAAAGCTGTCACAGAGCTTGGTAAGAATACAGACGTACTATCCATCAATAAAGGTGTCTCAAAACTAGTTGAAAATACAGATGTACTATCCATCCATAAAGCTGCCACAGAGCTTGGTAGGAATACAGATGTACTATCCATCAATAAAAAGCTAGGTGAGAATACAGATGTACTATCCATCAATAAAAAGCTAGTTGAGAATACAGATGTACTATCCATCAATAAAAAGCTAGTTGAGAATACAGATGTACTATCCATCATTAAAAAGCTAGGTGAAAATACAGACTGATGTACTATCCATCAATAAAAAGCTAGTTGAGAATACAGATGTACTATCCATCAATCAAGCTGTCATTGAGCAAGGAGAATACAGATGTACAGTCCATGCATCTGGAATGCCTTAGATTGCAGACACTATTGGTGGAAATATATGAGTCTGCACATCCTGCAGTTTTTATATTGGTGAGCATATCCAGAACCCTAGTAATACAGTTTCCAGACTATGCTGTTATGACTCACATTCGCTTTAGCAGATTATCGTCACGACTGACGTGAGAAACAGGTATACTCTTCTATCAATCACTCTTACTCACCTCACAATACTCTGTGACAATACAGAAGAATTCACCATCTATAAAGCTGTCATGGAACTGTACAATACTGGGATGATCAAGTTTAGACAGAAGCCGCGCCTCGTGCATCGCATCAACAGTCTCATCTGGCTGTAGATCACCCACAGATATCTGCTTTAATACTTTCCTACAAATACACATTGCTCTTCTAATGGTTACTGACACTAAATTAGTACAACAGCTTAATTTTTTTAATAGGAGAATCAGTACTGACTGTCACATATATTACGGGGCTTTTTCTAGGTGTCCCACAGGCCATTTTTTGGTCTCGTTCCCAATGCAAAAGAGGATCTTATGTTCCCAATTGTTTAAAAATTCCCAAACTCAAAAAAAAAAAAAATGTATATATATATATATATTGTACTGATACATCCCTTTTGCTACATACTAATCAATATAAATGGGGTATGTTATTGATGTAATACTGTTTCTAATTACAACTCTTAGGCTTTTTCCTCGCCCTAACTTACAAAATATTGATGCAAACAATTCTCATTTGGCCATTTTATCGATGAAAAAAATTCCCAACTTCGTCATTTTTACGATAGAAATTTCCCAAATTTCCCAGGGTCCTTTTTCCAAAATACCTGGATTATTTTATGCCAATATGAAGAAGGGGTATAAAACCCACTCCCGAACCCGAACCGTCTACTAAAATGATAAAACTGTACAATAAATTAAAATAACTGTTATTTGTTGATTATTTTAGTTCTTATATATTGATATTATAGCAATGTATTGTTAGAAAATATTTGGTTGCTTAAATACATGTAGTGGCGAAATAATTCACATTTTATCATTTTCAAAGGGTATAAAACCTACTCCCATACCGCACCGAACCCCTAACATCCGAACCCCTACCTTTTGGTATATTTGAAAGTGTAAACACAAATATGGGACCATTTTCAGATAAACATACTAACATTCTCACTATAACATTCTCACTTTAACAACTATTTCCAAACATCTGGAAGATGAAAAACACGATTTTATGTGGGTTGTTAATTTTCCGAACCCCAACTTCATGCAACTTACACTCTTGTGATAATCGCTAGAAACATTATACACTGAAGGAAATATTATCAATTTTCAATTGTTGTGATATTTTTAATATATTATTTGTACAATATATTATTTCTATATTTTTAGGTCTATATATGTCTGTTATCAGATATTTTCTGACAAAAACTTGATTTTTCAATATATTTCTCAGATCACAGGGTTCCCAAAGAGCGCTTATACGATGGCGGGCCGCCACACTATCACCACGCAAAACATGCGACGCCACGTAAAAACTTAAAAAAAAACAGTAAAAAGATAAATAAAACCTAATAAGTTTAGAACACAATACTATAATATCAATGTTTAGAACTAAAATATTAAGCAACCGAATATTTTCTAACAATACATTGCTATACTATCAATGTTTAGAACTAAAATAATCAACAAATAACAGTTATTTTATTAATTAAACAGTTTTATCATTTCAGTAGACGGTGCGGGGTTCGGGAGTGGGTTTTATACCCCTTTCAATATGAAAGCTGGCCAAATCATAACTTTGACATGACATCATCAAAATAATGTGACCAATCAGTGATCAATAAAATAAAAGACCTCCATATTCTGGTAGGGGGTAAACTCGGTGTTTATCGTTGGTGTTCAACTGACTTTAGCCCATTATAAAACTAGTTTGTAGTGATAATATATTAAAAGCTTTGTTTCGTGTGGTCATCTATGTATCTTCTTTTGGTTTTGTCTGATTTTAGAAAGACCAATGTGGATACATTAAATTTAAATATTGGTCTAATATTTTCATTTTTTCATACAGAGATTGAGGATAAAGTCTGAGTAAACCACTTATTTTCACCTACTGAATATCTCGACCTACCGGTAGTTGACCGGATGTTAAAGTTATGAATAAAGTAATGATTAGTGGGACATCATTTTGGTAGTGGGACACAAGGGACCATGGACAAAAGGGACCAGACACTTGGGACCACATTTTGGGACAAAAGGGACCACATTTGGGGACAAAAGGGACCATTCAAAAATTAGTTAAAAATGTAGATTTACATTGATAATAGTTGTGTATTGCAATGGTAAATATCATAATTTGATTATTTAAATGATAATTTAAAGGATAACTTAAACTCAAGAATATCATTTGATGGCCAATTATTCAATAAAGTTATAGGTTAAAATGTTCATTCTTTTTCCAGAATTTAAGTTTAAATTAATTAAAATTAACTGTTCATAATATTAGATCTTATACTATTTAAACATGATGGAGTATACTGTCATGTGTTTATATTCATTGTAAGTAATTTTCATGTAATTATTAATTAGTGCATGCAGAATTCTGGAACCAGTTACCAACTTAATATTTTCCTTAAAGGGCCATACTAATTGAAAAATATTTAAACTAATAAGTTCAAATCATCAAAAAATTAAATAGAAAACAAATAATAGCTTACTAATAGTATTTATTTGTTTGTGAAATTGTTCCCATAATATGGATCTTTTAAGGATAAGGATATTTAAATCCAGGATTTTTTATATAAAGGTATGCAAAAACAACAATTATTTATTTGTTATTAGTAGTATACATATGTCATTTGTGAGTTCTTATCATATAAATTGTTTAAATAGCCATTTCATGAAGATAGATAACTGATTGCATTTATAATCCAGCTTCTTAATTAAATGATTGTATCATAATACAAAAATAAAACTATGGTCCCTTGTGTCCCATAATGTGGTCCCTTTTGTCCCAAAAATGTGGTCCCAAGTGTCTGGTCCCTTTTGTCCATGGTCCCTTGTGTCCCATATTCAAAAAAATCCTGCACATGGCTCACGATAGTGTGCGTATACATAACAGGTCTGGTCATAGTGTGCGTATACATAACAGGTCTGGTCATCTAGCAATTCTTAAAATACAATATATGAGTAATGACATTTTATAAATGAATAGTACTCAAAACATAACTGCAACTAAAAACATAACTGCAACTAAAACCAATCAATACTTACAAGTTACCATCCTCGTCTTTTACTTTGACACGTAAATCTTTACAGAGATATGCTGTTCCAAAGTTTCCTTTTCCAAGCTTTTTGGCCACCTCATATCTGTTTGCAAGGATTCTGGGTTTTATTGGTTTTTTGTCTTTGTTTGGTGGCATTTTGTTTCACACGTATCAAAGCTGATATACCATTTTAGACACTAACATTTCACCTTCCCCGACTGAAATTATTCAGTAAGACTTGATGTTAGTGCTTGTTTACAAAACAGCAAAGGCTTTAACTGAACATGTAAAATAACCAAGGATAATGCATTGATTTCACATAAATATGTCAATACGCCAAAAGCTTATCAAGGGAGGCTAAAGTTGTCAAGCTTATCTAAAACGTGCAGGCGTCCTCCGCCATTTGCAAATTAGCGTCCTTTGTTACCAATTAGGGTGTTGAAGATGGGCGATATATCAGCAAATAAGGAAATTACAAGTTTTCAATTAAAGCCAGCACTACAGCAAACGGGACAGAACAAATATTGTTTTTCTTACTTTGCAGGCAATGCTCAGTTCAGCAAGATTTTACACGAATTTTTGACAGTTTGCACCTGGCCAACTACGACGCATGCGCCGTGTAAATTTAACAATCGGTCTCTCATAAAAGTAACATTCTCGTGATAAACAAAAAACAGACAAGGACTCTGATATAGAGAATATTATGTCAGTGCCTTTTACTATCAAGTTTATTAGGCGAGGCTTAGAAAACGAAGAATGGCGAGGCTCTGCCGAGCCATTCTTCGTTTTCGTGCCGAGCCTAATAAACTTGATAGTAAAAGGCACTGACATAATATTCTATTTATCATGTAGATTATCCACATTTTCTGTATGAATTACTAGTATTACCTATTTCTCCGAATGTTGCGCTTATCGAGGACGTCGCCATGTTGTTGTTTTTTTGTTTGTTTTATGACGTCAGACAACGTTACGTGCATGACGTCAGATAACGTTACGTACAATAAACGCCGAGGGATTCCGCATTGATTTGCTCTATTGGTCAGGGGCAAATAAAGCAAAATTTAATAGGTCACCCCTTTATTGGGCAGAAAAGTGCACATCTGCATGATAAAAGTACATATCTAGCTTTTTATATACTCATATTTTATCTTGAAGTTTAAATGGCTATATTCTATTTAGTTCTATTTAGATTTTAAAATCTGCATAACAGGAAATTTTACTATTCTCACAGCTATTAAGATTTTTATGGCGCCGGTTACTTTCGCGAAACTTTTGCCGAAAGGAGAAAGTTAGGATAA
Organism: Cyrtodaria siliqua; assembly: GCA_037043455.1. Taxonomy (NCBI): domain Eukaryota; kingdom Metazoa; phylum Mollusca; class Bivalvia; order Adapedonta; family Hiatellidae; genus Cyrtodaria; species Cyrtodaria siliqua. Next base: position 58,139 of record JAWPHD010005876.1, on the reverse strand, counting down.
CACTGGGCGTAATAAAGTTTTCTGTGCTGTCTCCAGATTGTGACATGATGAATTGCAGATAGTTTATCATGCTGAACATATATATGCAACTGTACTCTAAGATTGAATCATGGTAAACTAGAAATGATAGACCACGTTAAAAGTTACCATTCGTACTTGAACCATTTCGCTTCACTTTTTTTTTTGTAGGTGGAGAATTACAAATGACCAAAGGGAATCCAGAACACATTTGTTTCCAAAAACATATACAAACAGACATATACAAACATGTCAAATACACCAGGGATCTCCCCAGGCATGTTTCGCATGCCGGTCCGACATGCCTTTGACATGACTTCAAAGGCGGTGTTAATTTGCGACATCACTTAAATCTATCGACATGCCTTCTGTGCTTAATTGACATGTGTGAATTAACCCCACAATTGTTTTCACAACTTCCAAAATGACTTCATGTTCCTAGCTGAACCATGAATGGAAATAACACGGTCAATTTAATTTTTATTAGCACGGATTAGTGCATGTCGCTGGCAGGTGTCATAAAATTCCAAAGAATATATTAACCCATTTCATGTGGGATACATTCATACCTACCCTTTTCATTCGGGATACGAATCCATTCGTATGTAATGACTGTTGTTGACCAGTCGTTGTTATCCATGTGGAAAACCCGTATAAAATGTCATTACTTTGTTGGTACTCTTCAGATAGAAGGCAGGGTGAGCATGCGCAGTAAATAAATTGTCTGGGAATTTTAAACACTTCAGGAAGTGAAAAAAATAGTTTTTTTGCGTGTATTTCCTCGATTTTTCGAGTGAATCGGTAAATATGGATGATATATTTTATGTACCAAGCGAAGGGAGTAGGTACCTACCCTAGAGCTATGTTGTAATCTGTACCTATCATAGAGCTATGTTGTAATCTGTACATACCATAGAGCTATGTTGTAATCTGTACCTACCCTAGAGCTATGTTGCGAGTTATAGGGAATATAGGTATGTGGCACGACTCCATTCACACTTCACTCTACTGACCTGATTTATTTCAAGTGTTATTTGAGTGTTATTTTTAGACAAATATGTATATTGTCACAGAAAGTTGTATTCTCTATAGAAAAAAAATTAAATAAAAAAAAATGTTTCATTGTATGTATGTAGTTTTACTTCATTTTTAACACATGTAAGCAGGGATGGAAACTAACGGTTGCCCGTTCGCCCGGGACGACTAAATTTCAAGCTGGGCGAGTAGATTTCATAAGACGGTAGTCCGCCCGGGTGACTAGCTTTTTCGACAAGCTAAAGTCGATTTCCTCGGCATTATTCGTCAATGCGGGACGAATAACATTTCAGTAGAAAACAACAACAAAGAAAATATTTCTTACACAGTTTATTAAGCGATTGAATGCAGTAAATAGTCGCAACTCTGTTTATTCAACGATAAAATGCAATTTAAGTCAACCGGATATTGGGAAATTGACGCATTTCCGTTTTGGGCCATTCTAAAATGCGGCTCCCGTTCTAATTTCACGGAGCGCGAGCGTTATGGTATTTGATGTTATACAAATAACACTTTCACGGGGGAATCTTTAAGGGCACTAGTCAGCTTTTAGGTGACTGGGGCCAGGGCCTTCAGAAAGGGGAATTGCAAAAAGTATGCTGTTTTCCTGTATTGTAGTTTAACATTTTCTAATATATATATTTAATTTTTTTTAAGAGGGGAATTTTTCACAGGAAAAGGGTGAAATATATACCATGCCAGAGTAACTGTAATGGCCATGATCAGACTAGTGAACTATAGAATATAAATATGCCTACCTACTGACCTACAGCTTGCAATAGGAAACACACCTATTTTTTTGTTTGGCCTAAATAAAGTAAATTTGTTAAAATCATGTTTGTTAATGTGTTTGTTAGTGTGTCGAAAAGAAAAATCCAGAAAATCTGGGCTCATAAATTTTCAGCTGGGCAACCAAAATCCAGAAGATGGTTGCCCGTTTGGGCAACCAAGCTTTAAAAGTTAGTTTCCATCCCTGGTAAGGTTATATATGATGGTCGATTTTTTGTGGTGGAGGCAGACCACCCACTTTTCCTGGGTAGAAACAGTACTGTACACCTCCCGCCATGCATAAGAATCAACACTTCCTCACTTACAAATCCAGCTGCCGGTGGGATTAATAAAGAAATTGATTGTTTTGACACTTTATTCTCAAAAATTAGCAACGAATACATAGATTTTCTGACATTTTATTATAATTATTATCATCATAGTTTGAGTAGTTATCCTCATCACAGTTTATTCTCTAAAATTTGGCATTAAGGCCAAATCAATTTATATGTGTGGTTCCTATTAAGTATTACATGCTCAAAAAAAAAATAGGGTAGGTAGGGAAAATATTTTATTTTCTAAAAATAATATTTTATTTTAATAAAAAGTATGTAATACTGCATAACATCCTGTCATAAAGTTTTGTGACACTAATTTACAATAAACACAAGGATACATGGTAGGCTAGTGTACAGGGTTTGAAATTAACGGTTGTCTGCTTGTCCGATGCCGCCATGTAGATTCTACTGACTGCGGAAAAGTTAATTGTCCCAGGTGGCCTGTCCGATGGACAACTAAAGTTTATATCAAGAAATTAATTTTACATCTTTAAAAATGAAACTTGTGACTGAAAAAAGTCAAAACATCGGAGAGCACATTATAAATGACTAATAAAAATTATAAATGACTAATAAAACTCTCTTGTTTTCATTTGTTGAGGGAATGTAATACGAGAAGTACCGACTGAATTACGAGTTTTGTTTGACCCAATCAAATTTGTTAAGACAATTTTACGGTAACTGCCGATCTCATGGCGGACATGTGCGTAGACGGTAGGTGGCTTATTTTAAACCATCTCGAAACATTATAAATATTACAGACACCGGCAATGACCTAACTAAACAAAATGTGGCGATATCTGTCAGATGTTGAAAAAAACTCAGAGGGGGGCGTTGGGGGGGTGATGACGATGATGAGGACAGACAAACATATGCAGACATTATAACAGTGTACTAGCCAGCCAGCCGTGCAGCCGTCTTTTGCACGGCCTTTTTTAAAAAATCGCGGCCAATATTTGGATGAGTGGGTGGGGTAAAAATATAAAAAAAAAAAATTGTTTTTTTTGTAAACAACACTTCCAAACTCTAACTATCTCAATATTGTTATGTTTTGTATACATTTCTAGCAGAAAAATGATCTAAAATGCACCTTTTTCACCTTTATTAGTGAAAATAAATTACCCCAGAGACACCCACTTGTCGCTATTAATTGGCGCATAACGTGTGTTAGCAAATTATTTTGCACACCCTGTTTGCATATTTGCACAACCAGTTCTTGTATTTCTGCCTAATACACTGCATTATAACAATACAGAATAAAGCATTTATTGTAAATTAAATGAAAAACATAATGATCTTGTTTTTGTATCACTTTTACATGTAAAGTTGGTTGGGGACAAGTAAATTTTTTAATTAATTTCAAACCCTGATGTACAATACCCCATGGTGCAAGATCGAGTCCTGGGGATCCTTTTAAATATAACAAATTAAAGATTAAGAAGTATAGATGAAAAATCTCAAAATGGCAAGTTTAAAAATTTCCTTTTTCTTACCATAAAAGACATAACCCACTACAGCAAACACTATTTCAATATATCTTTTATTACTTGCAATCATCGACAGGTATTATTAAAGTGAAAAAAAAAGAAATTTATCCCTATGATTGTACCGCATATTTTAAGATTTTTTTAAATTTATGGCAAAGTTAAAAAAAAAAATTGTTGAAACCAAATTAAAAACCCACTTAAAAACTACAGCAAACACTATTTCAGTATGTCTTTTATTACTTGCAAGCATCGACAAGTACAATTAAACTGCAAAAAAAAAGTTTACCCTTGTACAAAAATGAACATGATTATCAAGATTTTTTTTTTTAAAAAGTGGCCAAGTTTAAAAAGCATTTTTTTGTTAAAATCAAATTCATAACCCAATTAAAACTGCCGCAAGCAGTATTTCAATATGTCTATTGTTACTTGCAATCAGCGCTAGATACGATTAAAGTGAGAAAAAAAAGTTTACCCTCGTACAAAAATGAACATGATTTTGCAGGAGCAGTCTATTCCCTTTACCGGACATTCGCAGTGAAGCAGTCATCCAGTGAACAGTGTTTGGCGTACTTCTGATAGAGACCGATCCCTGTCATTTTCGTCTCAGCTTTATTGTACAATTAAAAATTGTTCTTCTTTTTTCACAACTGTGGTTGTTTCCTTGCACAATTAAAAACACAATTTAACAACATTTCCTCCTCTTACTTTCTCAATATTGTTTTGTTTTTAATACATTTATAGAAGAAAAATTATCTGAAATGCACCATATTATGCTGAATAATCGTACACATGTTTTATAGTGTCCTAGCTCCTTCCTCAAAAAACTGTGTATGTATTAAGTAATATTGTTTTTAACAAGTAATCTTTCAATACTTTTTTTCACAATTAGTTATCATGCCTTTTTTCTTCACAAAATGTCCAGGCTAGGGAGTCTTCACTATTTTTAGGAAAAAAAGCCCTGGAGAGTCATTTCCGGTGATGTATAAACAAAATAAATAGACTTTTAAATTAGTTCACATGCAAAGTCGTTAATTTTTGGGTCAGATTTTGTTCTGATTCATTTTGGTATTACCTTTTCATCTAATTTTTAAATGTCCGATGGGCATAATAACAATTATCATCTTGCAGAATTTACATGCCCGACTTAATTTTTACTGACTGCGGGTTTCCGTCGACCAGCTAATTTCGAAGACGGTGCCTTTATAAACAACCACTGTATTTCATTGAGTGATGTCTTTAAAAACAAAATGTGCAAATGGAGTCGTGCCGCATACATACCTATATTCTTTATAAAACCATAAGAGCTATGATTCTCACCGGTAGGAAATTATAAGTATGTTTTATGACTACATTTGACAGATATTTAATTGTTTTTCTATCATATTTTAAGATCATCTGAGCCAAAGGCTCAAGGTGATCTATTGGGATTACTCTTCGTCCGTCATCTGTCGTCCAGCCGTCGTTAACTTTTGCTTCAAACAATATCTTCTCAGAAACCGCTTGGCCAATTTTGACCAAATTTCACACAGATGATAGTGAAGTCAGTGCCTTTTAAAGTTTTACAAATTAAGTCAATGCAACATCCAAGATGGACGTCATTACCATATATGATCAAACCTTAAAAAACCTTCTCAAGACAGATTTTGACAGTTTTTCTTTTAAAATGATGGCCAACAGCTAGACTTTTTTGCCTTCTGTTACAAAGTTAAGGCAATTTTTAAAGTCGCTGACAACAAATGTGTTTGTAAAAGATGATATAGAAAATATATTCTCCTAATTGTTAGCTTTTTTGTTTCAGATAAAAGTGTGAACTTCACAGAAACTTGACTAAAACAATTCCCATGCAAGGAACTTAAGCCAAAATGATTTCCAAACAATTTATTGTGAGATTTCTACGCAGTCAGAACATACTCACATACTGTAATCTGCGAAAAACGTCACAACTGTCTCGCTCTGCAGTCCTGGATAGATATGGAGACTTTACATCTGTGCAAGAAAGGGGACTTACCTTCACATCAGTTATGAGAACGATTAATTATATGTCAAAACATGACCACAGCTTAAATAATTGTGTTGTTAAGCATCCCCAGACTAGTGGAACGCGCCAGTTTCATTCCTCTGTCATATCTAAAAATAATTTTGAAGTCAGTCAGCAGGGGGAAAAGCCTGAGGTTGAAACGGAAGACACTGATGAATCAGAGACTGTTATAGCTGAAAGCCTTTCCAGATTAGAAGTGACATCGAGAACAAAAGAGGAATCAAACTCAGCTATACTAGAGATTTTAATGGACGAGCAGCATAGGGGTAATGAAGCGGCAGAAATCCTCGAAGATGATGCAGTGTTAAGTAATGACAGTTTGAGTTTGGTCGAGTCTACCAGAGCGGGTGACGAGACCATTGAGGCAGTGGAAATTCCTAAATTGTACACACTCGCCCCTTTAGTTAATGAATCTGAGGTGTTACAGAATTTAGTGAAACTTGGAGTGGATCTGTCGGTAATTGAGACGAAACGTATGGCAAATGAGATTGTGAAGATGGACTTTGAAACTGACATCAAGCCATATGTGTTGTTTCTGACAGATCTAGGAGTTCCCTTAGACAGACTAGGCCATGTGTTAACGAAGTGTCCGTATCTCTTGCAGCATGATGTCGAACATCTAAAGGTATGTTAAACATGTATATAACGCTACTGTGTAGAATTTTTTAAATATGATCAATTTCGTAATGTTATTTTGTGTTTTTTTAGCTCTACTGATCAGAGATCAGCAGAGCTTATACCGTGGTGCGGTGTCCGTCTGTCTGTCCGTCCGTAAACTTTTATTTGTAGCGACTACTCCTCTGAAACTACTGGATGGATATTCATGAAACTTTACAGAAATGTTGCCCATGAAGTCTAGTTGATCCTAGCAAAAATTCATGTTGATGTGAAATCCAAGATGGCATCCAAAGCTAAAAATAGATTTTTAAAATACAAGTATGTAGCGACTACATCTTGAAAACTGTAAGTGATATTGATATGGGACTTTTTCTAAAATGATCAGCATGACAAAAATCATTTTGATTCGACGTTAAACGTGGATGCCAGCGGCCGTCTTTGTTTACATAGACTTATATAGTATAGCCAGCAGAGCTTATGGGATGGTGTGTTGTCCGTCGTCCGTCCGTCCGTTAACTTTTCTTCAAACGACTTCTCCTCAGAAACCGCTTGGCTAATTTTGACCAAACTTCACATGGATGATCCTTAGATGAATGCTTTTTAGATTTGTTAAAATTAGGTCAGCGCTACATCCAAGATGGCTGCCATTACCATATATGGTCGAAACCTTCAAAAATCTTCTTCTCCAGAACCGCTGGACAGATTTCAACAGTTTTCTTTTAAAATGATCACCAACGCCTAGACTATCAAGTTTGTTCAAATAAAGTCACCGGGGTCAAAAATGGCCGTGCCCCGGGGGTCCAAAGTTTGTATATTGAGGTTTTGCATGTTTTTCATATAGACATATAGGAAAAAACTTCTTCTCTGAAACCACAAGGCACAGAGCTCTCATGTATTACATGTAGCATCAGCTTATGGTCCTCTACTAAGTTTGTTCAAATGGTGACCCTGGGGTCAAATTTGTCCCCGCCCCGGGGGTCACAGTTTACGTGACTTATATAGGTTGTTTTTTTTAAAATCTTCTTCTCGGAAACTACAACAGCCAGAGGTTTGATATTTTGCATTTACTATAAGCTTATGGTCCTTTACCAAGTTTGTTCAAATGGTGACCCTAGGGTCACATTTGGCCCCGCCCCAAGGGTCACATGTTTTATATAGACATGTTTAGGGAAAAACTTAAAAAATCTTCTTCTCTGAAACTGCAAGAGTCAGAGGTTTAATATTTTGCATTTGCTATAAGCTTGTGATCCTCTCCCAAGTTTGTTCAAATGGTGACCCAGGGGGTCATTATTTTTTTTTATTATTATTTATTTTTTTTTTTTTTTTTTTCTTTTAATTTTTTTTTTTAATATTTTGTTTTTAATAAAAAAAAAAAAAAAAAAATTATTATTTATTTATTTATTTATTTTTTCGATTTTTTTATTGTCTCTACTGGCCAACTTGGAAAACCAGCCAGATCGGACCAGTAATGGCGGAGTATGGCTGTTGATATAGTTAAAAATGCTATATTTTGCCTCTTTAAGACGATAGTCACTCGCTTCATTGATGTCATAAGAGCCATATTAGCAAGTAGAGCGTCCACCGGCCTTCTTGGGCCTCTTGTTAAAAAATAAGTTTGTAGCGACTACTTCTTGAAAACTCGTAAATGATATTGATATGGGACTTTTTCTTAAATGATCAGCATGACATGATGTTGATCCGAGTCAAAAATTATTTTGATGCGACGTTAAACATGGCTGCCAGTGGCCATCTTTGTTTACATAGAGTTATATAGTAAAAACTTGTAGCGACTACTCCTCTGAAACTACTTGACGGATGTTCATGAAACTTCACAGGAATGTTGCTCTTGATGTCTAGTTGATCCTAGAAAAAATTCAGGCTAGCCGGAAATTCGAATTGGCCACCACGGCTAAAAATAGATTTAAAATAAATAAATTTGTAGCGACTAATTCTTGAAAACTGTAAGTGATATAGATATGGGACATTTTCTAAAATGATCAGCATGACATGATGTTGGTCCTTGTCAAAAATCGTTTTGATTCTACGTTAAACATGCTTGCCAGTGGCCATCTTTGTTTACAAAGACTTATATAGTAAATACTAGTAGCGACTACTCCTTTGAAACTACTTGATGGATTTTCATGAAACTTTACAGGAATGTTGCTCTTGATGTCTAATTGATCCTAGCAAAATTTCAGGTCGGCCAGAAATTCAAGATGGCCACCACATGAATAAACCTATACTTTTAATTGGCACGTGCTTTATTATATGACCTGAACACCTGAATAGTTTTGTTAGACGGTTTTGTAGTATAATTTTGCCGTTATTTGGCGGTTTAGTGACTTTAATATACTAAATATTCATATAATAACCATGATAACATGTACATTTATAACAAACAAAAACAATGCATAGCTTGTTACCATCGAAAAAACAGTTTTGAAATGTATTACCGGTAGTATATCTGACTAATTTTCAGTTTTGTTGTACATCAGAATGGGAAACAATATTCTACTCCTATTTGTAGGTAAGAGTGGATTTTCTCCTTTCCAAGGAGTTCAAGCCATCTGGCATTGTTCAGATGATCGACAAGAATGCAACATTTCTGTGTATGAAGACGGAAAGAATTGATGCAAAGCTAGCATTTTATCAGAAAGAATTCAAATTGACAGGTAAAGTAGATTTTAATACATGTCCCATGCAACACATGTTTGGCTATTTTGTAACAGGCTACCTTGAATCATGGCTTGAAATTAGCACTAGTTCGGTAGCCCAAGGCTAGTAAAAATGCTGCCGTGCTAACAAATGTTTGTGTCTAGGTAGACCGATGGCCTAGTAAAAAAAAATAATTGTAAATTGATAGGTTGTGTAGTGACAGCGCTTTATAACCTGAACCTTTTAAAACCCTGATATTTCCATAGTTTCAATAAATGCCTATAGGGCAGTACTAACAATTGCCTCAGTAATCAAAATGAGTGTTTTCCATAAAAAAAATTCTAGCAAGTCTTGATAGTCTTGCATACATAAGAAATGTGGAGATACCTACAAAATGCATTTAAAACGCATGAAAAAAAACAAGCGAATACACAAATGAACTATGAAAAGAATGTTCTCATGAACGTTTAAGACGTTCTTAGTATTGTTAAAAATACTGAATGTATAAGACACTAAAGTGTTGTTAAAGTTATAACAGTGTTGATTTATGATCTAGCGCGATAACTGTGATGCGCGAGAGCTCATGAAGATGATGATGCGCGAATCCAATGGGTGATTGTCATCAAATGCCTTCTGTAAGGGTTGATGACGCGATGTAATGATGGTAAGCTCCACTGAGATTGTGGGTGATGTTCCTCCAGTGAGGACTGATGACAGGCCCACCTTGTGTCCCGGGGGTTGTCGCTAATAAAACCTGGCCATGCTGCGCAGGTACGGGGACCGTCTCCACCGCTCGTTACGTGAACCGTGGAAGCATAGCTCCACTCCGGAATATTCCAACCTGGATGGCTTATCTCCAACCCTGGATGGCTTAGTTCCAACCCTGGATGGCTTAGGCTGTAATTATACATACGTTTTAGATGTCGGTTGACAAACATAAAAATCTTGCATAATTATCATTACCCAAACAAATCATTATTCAATAAATATACTTAAGCTGTACTAATGATGAGTAGTAATGTATACATATTCTACAACGCCATGTATACGCCATGTAAACGCCATGTATACGCCATGTACGTCGCTGTTAATCAATGCCCCTAATACAAGTAATATAAACATTATCAAATCACTCGTATATTACACTCACTGAGTTATGCATGCACGCATGTCAAATAATGACCACATTATACAACGCTATGCATACGCGTCGAAATTTATCCTAGTCACTCATCTCATTGTTAACTAATGTTAACAATCGTGTATTACAATCACTGAGTTACACGCCAATGTTAACTAATGCACCTATTATCCACTGTTATCAAATTAATATTGTTTTACAATTAATGATCACTTACAATAATTACATCTAATAAAGTAACTTCAAAATCATATGCTAGTCTAAAGTTAATGTTTGAGAAACATCAATGTCGTAACCGCCAAAAAAGATGGCGTCGCCTACTGAATACAAATGTACGATAAAAACTAATAAAATAAATACTAACCACATGTTGCCTGTGAATTTTGCCGTCCAACCCCTGCTACAAACAAAGTAACTATCGATCAATCCCGGCAAGAATTAGAAGACAGTGGGTTTTATAGCAAACATTACGCCCAAACCATTATTTCCCCCGTTCAGTCCGTGACAAACGTGGCTAAATCTGCAGTATTGAATCTACACGAGAGGCCCCTTATACAATTTTGCCGTTTAAGGAAGATAGACCTATACAATTACATGCATTAGCACAAAACTAAACTTATGAAACGGCCTCTCTGGCGGCCACTTAAAATGTGCACGCTTTTACGTGTTACATGAATATATCATGAATTTGTTTCAACTCGAACAATAGATAGGGTGTAACTGATAACTTACAAGAGCTATGTACGACCAATACGCTCTACCCGTGACATTTTGTGACATCCTTACGCTCTCTATGGGGCGGCTTGAAGTAACCTAAGATATTGTGCTAATGGACCAATAAACTACATTTCAGTTCAGTAAAATTGTTTTATTGGGTGAAAATGTGTCGCAGACCTCAAAGTTGTCACGTGTCCCTGTAATATAAGAATAATGCCACCATTGCAGTCTGTATACTTACGTGTTTCAGGCGATGAAGTCAGGCGTGTAATCACTAGGTTGTCAAGGTTACTGTATTTGTATCCATACACGTTTAAGGTAAGTAAAACTAGATTTGATTTTAAATAGGCTGGAACAATCTGGCAATAAATTCTCTATCCAAATACAAGTAAAACCATGATGCATCATAATGTATTTCAGTTTCATATCAAATGTGCAAATGCATTAAAACTAGGCCTAATGTAGTCAATGTTTATGGAACGGCTTGCTCTGGAAAACTTGACTTCTTGGCAAGTTTGTGTTAATCGTGACTTAATATTCAGGGCTCAATCTACTGGGCGATTCGGGCGAAAAATGCGCCCGCGATCTCTTGACTTCGCCTTGGCAGCACATCAAAGCTAAGTTCAAGTTCGAAATTTAAAAAAAAAAAAAAAAAAAAATATTAAAAAATTTATAGTAATAAATCCATTATCATAGAAATTTGCATCAATATTTCAAGCTCATATTATAGAGTAAAAAGAATTAGTGTGTATTACACTGTATTCACTGCATTGCAATATATATACATGGTGATGACTATTCAACCGTTGTATACGTATACACGTCGCGTGAAGTCTCCCTAAATTATCTCCACTTCTCCCTATAATCACTTGAGGGAGAAGTGACTTCTCCCTAAATTCCTGGCCTAGATTGAGCCCTGATATTACCTAATTTATTTGATGATTTGAATAAATGAATGAATGAATGGTGTTTTACGGCACGTCGACACATAAATAGGTCATATTGTGCGCAAAAATGATGAAAAATGAAGAAATGAAGTATTAATTAAAAGTTAATGTAAATATATAAAGATAAAACTATTAAAAAAATAAGGGATCATCCCGATGATAAGGTGTAATAATGCAAAGCTGGGTGGCTTGGATTATTTATGCAAAGCTTGGTAAAAACTTTTCTTCATGTATACTTAAAAGAACATTAGCCATTAACCAGTCTTATTTTGTATCAAACATATTCAATATAGTCTGTGGTTGCCTTAAAGGAGATACTTCGTCTCTGTACATTTTTATCTGTGCTATACAAAGTATAAGCTCATGTAATTAACCCTTAACCCGCTACATATATATAATGGACTGTTCTTTCTTTGAATTAAGACCATTCCATTTATGTGACAAAGGGGTGTTTTGGGGGGAAATGACTGATCAGCAGCCGGACATTGTAAACCATGTTCAGCCTGCGAGTTACTCACAGGCTGATCTGGGTTTACAATGGACACAGTGGCTGTTATAGTCTTGCTTAGCGGTTTAAGGGTTAACATAATGCCAGTACCTAGATATCTCCGCCCTATTGCTGATGTCGGGAGTATAGCTTATATTATAATACAGCAGCACATGCGATTGTTTGTCGGAGGAATCTTATTGGTTTGATTGGTTAAAATGGTAAATGATTGACAACTGGCATCATGTTAAGGCCAAAAAAAAAAAATAGGTGTGTTTCCTATTGCATGCTTTGAAAAAAAATAGGGTAGGTAGGCATTATTATTATTTATTTTTGTTTGGAGCAAGACAAGATATTGTGACATTCTACATGTATTTATCTCATAAACCCAATATAAGTTGATGATACAACTGAACGTTTCTCTGTGATGTCAGTTTACCTCGAAATATTGTGATAAATCATTGTTCAGAACAAATTTAATTTATTTATTTTTATTTTTTTTCATAAAAATAGGGGCTGTGGGGCCCCGGAAACACAGGTATTATTTTTTTTCCTAATTATGTAAGTGTCCAACTCCACATTCAGTTTTGCATGTAACCTGTGTTAACTTCTGTATCTCATACTTGTCCTACCTCAAACAAGTTCAGAGATGAGCTTTCTTATACCCAGGTTCATATAATCCCTGGACTCCCACGGAACCAAAATTGTGTAAACTTGACAATAATTGTAGATCAGAGTTGCAAGCGAGTTGTTGTTTATGTCTTTATCTCGTACATTACTTCTCCAAGCTGAACTGAATGTTGGCGTGGGCTCCTGTATAGTATTATTCAGAGCGTGGGCTCCTGTATAGTATTATTCAGAGCGTGGGCATCTGTATAGTATTATTCAGAGCATGGGCTCCTGTATAGTATTATCCTGAGCGTGTGCTCCTGTATAGTATTATCCAGAGTGTGGGCTACTGTATAGTATTATCCAGAGCATGGGCTCCTGTATAGTATTATCCAGAGCGTGGGCTCCTGTATAGTATTATCCAGAGCGTGTGCTCCTGTATAGTATTATCCAGAGCGTGGGCTCCTGTATAGTATTATCCAGAGCGTGTGCTCCTGTATAGTATTATCCAGAGCGTGTGCTCCTGTATAGTATTATCCAGAGCTTGTGCTCCTGTATAGTATTATCCAGAGCGAGGGCTCCTGTATAGTATTATCCTGAGCGTGGGCTCCTGTATAGTATTATCCAGAGCGTGTGCTCCTGTATAGTATTATCCAGAGCTTGTGCTCCTGTATAGTATTATCCAGAGCTTGTGCTCCTGTATAGTATTATCCAGAGCGTGGGCTACTGTATAGTATTATCCAGAGCGTGGGCTCCTGTATAGTATTATCCAGAGCTTGTGCTCCTGTATAGTATTATCCAGAGCGTGGGCTACTGTATAGTATTATCCAGAGCGTGGGCTCCTGTATAGTATTATCCAGAGCTTGTGCTCCTGTATAGTATTATCCAGAGCGTGGGCTACTGTATAGTATTATCCAGAGCGTGGGCTACTGTATAGTATTATCCAGAGCATGGGCTACTGTATAGTATTATCCAGAGCGTGGGCTCCTGTATAGTATTATCCAGAGCTTGTGCTCCTGTATATTATTATCCAGAGCTTGTGCTCCTGTATAGTATTATCCAGAGCGTGGGCTCCTGTATAGTATTATCCAGAGCTTGTGCTCCTGTATATTATTATCCAGAGCTTGTGCTCCTGTATAGTATTATCCGGAGCGTGGGCTCCTGTATAGTATTATCCAGAGCGTGTGCTCCTGTATAGTATTATCCCAGAGCGTGGGCTCCTGTATAGTATTATCCTGAGCGTGTGCTCCTGTATAGTATTATCCAGAGCTTGTGCTCCTGTATGGTATTATCCAGAGCGTGGGCTCCTGTATAGTATTATCCAGAGTGTGGGCTCCTGTATAGTATTATCCAGAGCGTGGGCTCCTGTATAGTATTATCCAGAGTGTGGGCCCCTGTATAGTATTATCCAGAGCGTGTGCTCCTGTATAGTATTATTCAGAGCGTGGGCTCCTGTATAGTATTATCCAGAGCGAGGGCTCCTGTATAGTATTATCCAGAGCGAGGGCTCCTGTATAGTATTATCCAGAGCGTGTGCTCCTGTATAGTATTATCCAGAGCGTGTGCTACTGTATAGTATTATCCAGAGCGTGTGCTCCTGTATAGTATTATCCAGAGCGTGGGCTCCTGTATAGTATTATCCAGAGCGTGTGCTACTGTATAGTATTATCCAGAGCGTGTGCTCCTGTATAGTATTATCCAGAGCGTGGGCTCCTGTATAGTATTATCCAGAGCGTGTGCTCCTGTATAGTATTATTCAGAGCGTGGGCCCCTGTATAGTATTATCCAGAGCGTGTGCTCCTGTATAGTATTATCCAGAGCGAGGGCTCCTGTATAGTATTATCCAGAGCGTGTGCTCCTGTATAGTATTATCCAGAGCGTGGGCTCCTGTATAGTATTATCCTGATCGTGTGCTCCTGTATAGTATTATCCAGAGCTTGTGCTCCTGTATGGTATTATCCAGAGCGTGGGCTCCTGTAAAGTATTATCCAGAGTGTGGGCTCCTGTATAGTATTATCCAGAGCGTGGGCTCCTGTATAGTATTATCCAGAGTGTGGGCTCCTGTATAGTATTATCCAGAGCGTCGGCTTCTGTATAGTAATATCCAGAGCGTGGGCTCCTGTATGGTATTATCCAGAGCTTGTGCTCCTGTATAGTATTATCCAGAGCTTGTGCTCCTGTATGGTATTATCCAGAGCGTGGGCTCCTGTATAGTATTATCCAGAGCGAGGGCTCCTGTATAGTATTATCCAGAGCGTGTGCTCCTGTATAGTATTATCCAGAGCGTGGGCTCCTGTTTAGTATTATCCAGAGCTTGTGCTCCTGTATAGTATTATCCAGAGCGTGGGCTCCTGTATAGTATTATCCAGAGCGTGTGCTCCTGTATAGTATTAACCAGAGCGTCGGCTCCTGTATAGTATTATTCAGAGCGTGGGCTCCTGTATAGTATTATCCAGAGCGTGGGCTCCTGTATAGTATTATCCAGAGCGTGGGCTCCTGTATAGTATTATCCAGAGCTTGTGCTCCTGTATGGTATTATCCAGAGCGTGGGCTCCTGTATAGTATTATCCAGAGTGTGGGCTCCTGTATAGTATTATCCAGAGCGTGGGCTCCTGTATAGTATTATCCAGAGTGTGGGCTCCTGTATAGTATTATCCAGAGCGAGGGCTCCTGTATAGTATTATCCAGAGCGTCGGCTCCTGTATAGTATTATCCAGAGCGTGTGCTCCTGTATAGTATTATCCAGAGCGTGTGCTCCTGTATAGTATTATCCAGAGCGTGTGCTCCTGTATAGTATTATCCAGAGCTTGGGCTCCTGTATAGTATTATCCAGAGCGTGGGCTCCTGTATAGTATTATCCAAAGCGTGGGCTCCTGTATAGTATTATCCTGAGCGAGGGCTCCTGTATAGTATTATCTAGAGCGTGTGCTCCTGTATAGTATTATCCAGAGCGTGGGCTCCTGTATGGTATTATCCAGAGCGAGGGCTCCTGTATAGTATTATCCAGAGCATGGGCTCCTGTATAGTATTATCCAGAGCGAGGGCTCCTGTATAGTATTATCCTGAGCGTGTGCTCCTGTATGGTATTATCCAGAGCGTCGGCTTCTGTATAGTATTATCCAGAGCGTGGGCTCCTGTATGGTATTATCCTGAGCGAGGGCTCCTGTATAGTATTATCCAGAGCGTGTGCTCCAGTATAGTATTATCCAGAGCATCGGCTTCTGTATAGTATTATCCAGAGCTTGTGCTCCTGTATAGTATTATCCAGAGCGTGTGCTCCTGTATAGTATTATCCAGAGCGTGGGCTCCTGTATAGTATTATCCAGAGCGTGGGCTCCTGTATAGTATTATCCAGAGCGTGTGCTCCTGTATGGTATTATCCAGAGCATGGGCTCCTGTATAGTATTATCCAGAGCGTGGGCTCCTGTATAGTATTATCCAGAGCGTGGGCTCCTGTATAGTATTATCCTGAGCGAGGGCTCCTGTATAGTATTATCCAGAGCGTGTGCTCCTGTATAGTATTATCCAGAGCATGGGCTACTGTATAGTATTATCCAGAGCGTGTGCTACTGTATAGTATTATCCAGAGTGTGTGCTCCTGTATAGTATTATCCAGAGCGTGTGCTCCTGTATAGTATTATCCAGAGCGTGGGCTACTGTATAGTATTATCCAGAGCATGGGCTCCTGTATAGTATTATCCAGAGCGTGTGCTCCTGTATAGTATTATCCAGAGCATGTGCTCCTGTATAGTATTATCCAGAGCGTGGGCTACTGTATAGTATTATCCAGAGCATGGGCTCCTGTATAGTATTATCCAGAGCGTGTGCTCCTGTATAGTATTATCCAGAGCGTGTGCTCCTGTATAGTATTATCCAGAGCGTGGGCTACTGTATAGTATTATCCAGAGCATTGGCTCCTGTATAGTATTATCCAGAGCGTGTGCTCCTGTATAGTATTATCCAGAGCGTGTGCTCCTGTATAGTATTATCCAGAGCGTGGGCTACTGTATAGTATTATCCAGAGCATGGGCTACTGTATAGTATTATCCAGAGCGTGTGCTCCTGTATAGTATTATCCAGAGCGTGTGCTACTGTATAGTATTATCCAGAGCGTGTGCTCCTGTATAGTATTATCCAGAGCATGGGCTCCTGTATAGTATTATCCAGAGCGTGTGCTCCTGTATAGTATTATCCAGAGCGTGTGCTCCTGTATAGTATTATCCAGAGCTTGGGCTCCTGTATAGTATTATCCAGAGCTTGTGCTCCTGTATAGTATTATCCAGAGCGTGGGCTCCTGTATAGTATTATCCAGAGCGTGTGCTCCTGTATGGTATTATCCAGAGCGTGTGCTCCTGTATAGTATTATCCAGAGCGTGTGCTCCTGTATAGTATTATCCAGAGCGTGGGCTCCTGTATGGTATTATCCAGAGCGTGGGCTCCTGTATAGTATTATCCAGAGCATGGGCTACTGTATGGTATTATCCAGAGCATGGGCTACTGTATAGTATTATCCAGAGCGTGTGCTCCTGTATAGTATTATCCAGAGCGTGTGCTCCTGTATAGTATTATCCAGAGCGTGGGCTCCTGTATAGTATTATCCAGAGCATGGGCTCCTGTATAGTATTATCCAGAGCGAGGGCTCCTGTATAGTATTATCCAGAGCGTGTGCTCCTGTATAGTATTATCCAGAGCGTGGGCTCCTGTATAGTATTATCCAGAGCGAGGGCTCCTGTATAGTATTATCCAGAGCGTGTGCTCCTGTATAGTATTATCCAGAGCGTGTGCTCCTGTATAGTATTATCCAGAGCGTGGGCTCCTGTATAGTATTATCCAGAGCGTGGGCTCCTGTAGAGTATTATCCAGAGCGTGGGCTCCTGTATAGTATTATCCAGAGCGTGGGCTCCTGTATAGTATTATCCAGAGCGTGGGCTCCTGTATAGTATTATCCAGAGCGAGGGCTCCTGTATAGTATTATCCAGAGCGTGTGCTCCTGTATAGTATTATCCAGAGCGTGTGCTCCTGTATAGTATTATCCAGAGCGAGGGCTCCTGTATAGTATTATCCAGAGCGTGTGCTCCTGTATAGTATTATCCAGAGCGTGTGCTCCTGTATAGTATTATCCAGAGCGTGGGCTCCTGTATAGTATTATCCAGAGCGTGGGCTCCTGTAGAGTATTATCCAGAGCGTGGGCTCCTGTATAGTATTATCCAGAGCGTGGGCTCCTGTATAGTATTATCCAGAGCGTGGGCTCCTGTATAGTATTATCCAGAGCTTGTGCTCCTGTATAGTATTATCCAGAGCGTGGGCTCCTGTATAGTATTATCCAGAGCGTGGGCTCCTGTATAGTATTATCCAGAGCTTGTGCTCCTGTATAGTATTATCCAGAGCGTGGGCTCCTGTATAGTATTATCCAGAGCGTGGGCTCCTGTATAGTATTATCCAGAGCTTGTGCTCCTGTATAGTATTATCCAGAGCGTGGGCTACTGTATAGTATTATCCTGAGCGTGGGCTCCTGTTTAGTATTATCCAGAGCTTGTGCTCCTGTATAGTATTATCCTGATCGTGTGCTCCTGTATAGTATTATCCAGAGCTTGTGCTCCTGTATGGTATTATCCAGAGCGTGGGCTCCTGTAAAGTATTATCCAGAGTGTGGGCTCCTGTATAGTATTATCCAGAGCGTGGGCTCCTGTATAGTATTATCCAGAGTGTGGGCTCCTGTATAGTATTATCCAGAGCGTCGGCTTCTGTATAGTAATATCCAGAGCGTGGGCTCCTGTATGGTATTATCCAGAGCTTGTGCTCCTGTATAGTATTATCCAGAGCTTGTGCTCCTGTATGGTATTATCCAGAGCGTGGGCTCCTGTATAGTATTATCCAGAGCGAGGGCTCCTGTATAGTATTATCCAGAGCGTGTGCTCCTGTATAGTATTATCCAGAGCGTGGGCTCCTGTTTAGTATTATCCAGAGCTTGTGCTCCTGTATAGTATTATCCAGAGCGTGGGCTCCTGTATAGTATTATCCAGAGCGTGTGCTCCTGTATAGTATTAACCAGAGCGTCGGCTCCTGTATAGTATTATCCAGAGCGTGGGCTCCTGTATAGTATTATCCAGAGCGTGGGCTCCTGTATAGTATTATCCAGAGCGTGGGCTCCTGTATAGTATTATCCAGAGCTTGTGCTCCTGTATGGTATTATCCAGAGCGTGGGCTCCTGTATAGTATTATCCAGAGTGTGGGCTCCTGTATAGTATTATCCAGAGCGTGGGCTCCTGTATAGTATTATCCAGAGTGTGGGCTCCTGTATAGTATTATCCAGAGCGAGGGCTCCTGTATAGTATTATCCAGAGCGTCGGCTCCTGTATAGTATTATCCAGAGCGTGTGCTCCTGTATAGTATTATCCAGAGCGTGTGCTCCTGTATAGTATTATCCAGAGCGTGTGCTCCTGTATAGTATTATCCAGAGCTTGGGCTCCTGTATAGTATTATCCAGAGCGTGGGCTCCTGTATAGTATTATCCAAAGCGTGGGCTCCTGTATAGTATTATCCTGAGCGAGGGCTCCTGTATAGTATTATCTAGAGCGTGTGCTCCTGTATAGTATTATCCAGAGCGTGGGCTCCTGTATGGTATTATCCAGAGCGAGGGCTCCTGTATAGTATTATCCAGAGCATGGGCTCCTGTATAGTATTATCCAGAGCGAGGGCTCCTGTATAGTATTATCCTGAGCGTGTGCTCCTGTATGGTATTATCCAGAGCGTCGGCTTCTGTATAGTATTATCCAGAGCGTGGGCTCCTGTATGGTATTATCCTGAGCGAGGGCTCCTGTATAGTATTATCCAGAGCGTGTGCTCCAGTATAGTATTATCCAGAGCATCGGCTTCTGTATAGTATTATCCAGAGCTTGTGCTCCTGTATAGTATTATCCAGAGCGTGTGCTCCTGTATAGTATTATCCAGAGCGTGGGCTCCTGTATAGTATTATCCAGAGCGTGGGCTCCTGTATAGTATTATCCAGAGCGTGTGCTCCTGTATGGTATTATCCAGAGCATGGGCTCCTGTATAGTATTATCCAGAGCGTGGGCTCCTGTATAGTATTATCCAGAGCGTGGGCTCCTGTATAGTATTATCCTGAGCGAGGGCTCCTGTATAGTATTATCCAGAGCGTGTGCTCCTGTATAGTATTATCCAGAGCATGGGCTACTGTATAGTATTATCCAGAGCGTGTGCTACTGTATAGTATTATCCAGAGTGTGTGCTCCTGTATAGTATTATCCAGAGCGTGTGCTCCTGTATAGTATTATCCAGAGCGTGGGCTACTGTATAGTATTATCCAGAGCGTGGGCTCCTGTATAGTATTATCCAGAGCGTGTGCTCCTGTATAGTATTATCCAGAGCATGTGCTCCTGTATAGTATTATCCAGAGCGTGGGCTACTGTATAGTATTATCCAGAGCATGGGCTCCTGTATAGTATTATCCAGAGCGTGTGCTCCTGTATAGTATTATCCAGAGCGTGTGCTCCTGTATAGTATTATCCAGAGCGTGGGCTACTGTATAGTATTATCCAGAGCATTGGCTCCTGTATAGTATTATCCAGAGCGTGTGCTCCTGTATAGTATTATCCAGAGCGTGTGCTCCTGTATAGTATTATCCAGAGCGTGGGCTACTGTATAGTATTATCCAGAGCATGGGCTACTGTATAGTATTATCCAGAGCGTGTGCTCCTGTATAGTATTATCCAGAGCGTGTGCTACTGTATAGTATTATCCAGAGCGTGTGCTCCTGTATAGTATTATCCAGAGCATGGGCTCCTGTATAGTATTATCCAGAGCGTGTGCTCCTGTATAGTATTATCCAGAGCGTGTGCTCCTGTATAGTATTATCCAGAGCTTGGGCTCCTGTATAGTATTATCCAGAGCTTGTGCTCCTGTATAGTATTATCCAGAGCGTGGGCTCCTGTATAGTATTATCCAGAGCGTGTGCTCCTGTATGGTATTATCCAGAGCGTGTGCTCCTGTATAGTATTATCCAGAGCGTGTGCTCCTGTATAGTATTATCCAGAGCGTGGGCTCCTGTATGGTATTATCCAGAGCGTGGGCTCCTGTATAGTATTATCCAGAGCATGGGCTACTGTATGGTATTATCCAGAGCATGGGCTACTGTATAGTATTATCCAGAGCGTGTGCTCCTGTATAGTATTATCCAGAGCGTGTGCTCCTGTATAGTATTATCCAGAGCGTGGGCTCCTGTATAGTATTATCCAGAGCATGGGCTCCTGTATAGTATTATCCAGAGCGAGGGCTCCTGTATAGTATTATCCAGAGCGTGTGCTCCTGTATAGTATTATCCAGAGCGTGGGCTCCTGTATAGTATTATCCAGAGCGAGGGCTCCTGTATAGTATTATCCAGAGCGTGTGCTCCTGTATAGTATTATCCAGAGCGTGTGCTCCTGTATAGTATTATCCAGAGCGTGGGCTCCTGTATAGTATTATCCAGAGCGTGGGCTCCTGTAGAGTATTATCCAGAGCGTGGGCTCCTGTATAGTATTATCCAGAGCGTGGGCTCCTGTATAGTATTATCCAGAGCGTGAGGTCCTGTATAGTATTATCCAGAGCGAGGGCTCCTGTATAGTATTATCCAGAGCGTGTGCTCCTGTATAGTATTATCCAGAGCGTGTGCTCCTGTATAGTATTATCCAGAGCGAGGGCTCCTGTATAGTATTATCCAGAGCGTGTGCTCCTGTATAGTATTATCCAGAGCGTGTGCTCCTGTATAGTATTATCCAGAGCGTGGGCTCCTGTATAGTATTATCCAGAGCGTGGGCTCCTGTAGAGTATTATCCAGAGCGTGGGCTCCTGTATAGTATTATCCAGAGCGTGGGCTCCTGTATAGTATTATCCAGAGCGTGGGCTCCTGTATAGTATTATCCAGAGCTTGTGCTCCTGTATAGTATTATCCAGAGCGTGGGCTCCTGTATAGTATTATCCAGAGCGTGGGCTCCTGTATAGTATTATCCAGAGCTTGTGCTCCTGTATAGTATTATCCAGAGCGTGGGCTCCTGTATAGTATTATCCAGAGCGTGGGCTCCTGTATAGTATTATCCAGAGCTTGTGCTCCTGTATAGTATTATCCAGAGCGTGGGCTACTGTATAGTATTATCCTGAGCGTGGGCTCCTGTTTAGTATTATCCAGAGCTTGTGCTCCTGTATAGTATTATCCAGAGCGTGGGCTCCTGTATAGTATTATCCAGAGCGTGGGCTCCTGTATAGTATTATCCAGAGCATCGGCTCCTGTATAGTATTATCCAGAGCGTGGGCTCCTGTATAGTATTATCCAGAGCATGGGCTACTGTATAGTATTATCCGGAGCGTGGGCTCCTGTATAGTATTATCCGGAGCGTGGGCTCCTGTATAGTATTATCCAGGGCGTGGGCTCCTGTATAGTATTATCCGGAGCGTGGGCTCCTGTATAGTATTATCCGGAGCGTGGGCTCCTGTATAGTATTATCCGGAGCGTGGGCTCCTGTATAGTATTATCCAGAGCGTGGGCTACTGTATAGTATTATCCAGAGCGTGGGCTCCTGTATAGTATTATCCAGAGTGTGGGCTCCTGTATAGTATTATCTGAAGGATGCAGTGCTTCTGACTGTTATAAACGTTTGACTCCCATGGAACAAAAATTGTTATAGTCCATACAATTTGAAATTGAATGTAAGCTATGGTATATGTGTGTGTTTATCTTTAACATCTCATCTCGGGTGTAGAAAAGTTTGGATTGCTTTCAAGGGCACAACGTCAAAGTCAAGGTTCCTGTTACTAAAAGAAAAAACATATTACAGGTTACAGTTACATGTACTATGAAAAGAAAAATAGCTATAGTTAGGTTAGAAGTTTTTAGTTCAAACTTCATCAGCAGAGCTTAAAACAATAAATTTGATTACTGTGCTAAACTAAGATGAATGTTTGAATAAAATGTACTTGTTCTGTCCTTGACTAATGGTTACAGATTATATTTGACAGTACATATTCAATGCTTTATTGTAATGTAAGAGTGTCAGTTGAATATATAATTTGGTATTTCCTATTTTGTAGGACAACAAATATCAGATGAAGGTGTTCCTTGGCTTCACAGAACTAGAGCTAAAGAAAATATTCCTTACCTACCCTACACTGTTCACCCTAAGTAAGTACCTACCCTACACTGTTCACCCTAAGTAAGTAGTACTACCCTACACTGTTCACCCTAAGTAAGTAGTACTGCCCTACACTGTTCACCCTAAGTAAGTACCTACCCTACACTGTTCACCCTAAGTAAGTAGTACTACCCTACACTGTTCACCCTAAGTAAGTAGTACTACCCTACACTGTTCACCCTAAGTAAGTACCTACCCTACACTGTTCACCCTAAGTAAGTAGTACTACCCTACACTGTTCACCCTAAGTAAGTAGTACTACCCTACACTGTTCACCCTAAGTAAGTAGTACTACCCTACACTGTTCACCCTAAGTAAGTAGTACTACCCTACACTGTTCACCCTAAGTAAGTAGTACTGCCCTACACTGTTCACCCTAAGTAAGTAGTACTGCCCTACACTGTTCACCCTAAGTAAGTAGTACTGCCCTACACTGTTCACCCTAAGTAAGTAGTACTACCCTACACTGTTCACCCTAAGTAAGTAGTACTGCCCTACACTGTTCACCCTAAGTAAGTACCTACCCTACACTGTTCACCCTAAGTAAGTAGTACTACCCTACACTGTTCACCCTAAGTAAGTAGTACTGCCCTACACTGTTCACCCTAAGTAAGTACCTACCCTACACTGTTCACCCTAAGTAAGTAGTACTACCCTACACTGTTCACCCTAAGTAAGTAGTACTACCCTACACTGTTCACCCTAAGTAAGTACCTACCCTACACTGTTCACCCTAAGTAAGTAGTACTACCCTACACTGTTCACCCTAAGTAAGTAGTACTACCCTACACTGTTCACCCTAAGTAAGTAGTACTACCCTACACTGTTCACCCTAAGTAAGTAGTACTACCCTACACTGTTCACCCTAAGTAAGTAGTACTACCCTACACTGTTCACCCTAAGTAAGTAGTACTGCCCTACACTGTTCACCCTAAGTAAGTAGTACTGCCCTACACTGTTCACCCTAAGTAAGTAGTACTGCCCTACACTGTTCACCCTAAGTAAGTAGTACTGCCCTACACTGTTCACCCTAAGTAAGTAGTACTGCCCTACACTGTTCACCCTAAGTAAGTAGTACTGCCCTACACTGTTCACCCTAAGTAAGTAGTACTGCCCTACACTGTTCACCCTAAGTAAGTAGTACTGCCCTACACTGTTCACCCTAAGTAAGTAGTACTGCCCTACACTGTTCACCCTAAGTAAGTAGTACTGCCCTACACTGTTCACCCTAAGTAAGTAGTACTGCCCTACACTGTTCACCCTAAGTAAGTAGTACTACCCTACACTGTTCACCCTAAGTAAGTAGTACTGCCCTACACTGTTCACCCTAAGTAAGTAGTACTGCCCTACACTGTTCACCCTAAGTAAGTAGTACTGCCCTACACTGTTCACCCTAAGTAAGTACCTACCCTACACTGTTCACCCTAAGTAAGTACCTACCCTACACTGTTCACCCTAAGTAAGTACCTACCCTACACTGTTCACCCTAAGTAAGTACCTACCCTACACTGTTCACCCTAAGTAAGTACCTACCCTACACTGTTCACCCTAAGTAAGTACTACCCTACACTGTTCACCCTAAGTAAGTACTACCCTACACTGTTCACCCTAAGTAAGTAGTACTGCCCTACACTGTTCACCCTAAGTAAGTAGCACTGTCCATGATTAAATTGATCATGAATAGACTATTGTTTGGGGCGCTTGTTTCAGCCAAAGGTTTTTCTGCAGTAACTTGAGCATTTTAAATAATACGTACATCAGTTACATACCACTAGAACTGGTATTTTTATTGGTAAATAAAACTACTTTACTTTTGAAAATCGGTTGAGAAATTAATATTTTAAAAGTCAAAAGGATTTTTTGATGGGGCTTTTCCTATGTAAATTCGTTGTTGGCTGGACAGCAGAAAAATAAGAAATTTCAATGACTTCAGTTAGCTTTCATATTTTGCTATAAAACTGGCAGGGTGTCTTAATTTACGAATATCCAACAATTTATGTGGGTGGGCATAAATTTAAGAAAATCATCAATTGCTACTATTACAACTGTCCCTTATTATTGAAGCAAGAAATTCAATTGCCGTCGTACTTGTTTGCCCAAAATATGCAATACGTGCAACATACATAGAAAAAGAATGAAACTAGAATGAATTCGACGGAGCGCCAGCGCAAATACTCACATTTCACACAGACCACCCCAACCCACCACCACACACACACACATATAGGAGAACAACGTATTATTATACACAGACGTAATTAAAAAAAAAAAATCAGCCCCTGATACCCTCCCCACACCACCCACCTCCTCCAACCTCAACCTCCAGGGAAGACGACCTTAGTTTTAAATAATAAATCATTTGACATGCTGTGTATCTCTTTCATAGATGACTGTTATACCAACTAATGTGCAAAAGTATGGAAAAATAACACTGTAATTGGATTATTAGTACATTTGATGCCCCTTCCCAAGGCCCCCACCGATAAAGTAGAAGGGAACAAATGTATACAGTGTAATCCCATCATCATAATGTTTCATTTCAGACATAATTAATAAAAATGCAGACGGTCCGAGTTCGAAATAATAAAATCGTTTGATATGTTGTTTATCTTTCCCTGAGGGCCCCTGGGTGTGGAGCCATCATCATAATGTTTCATTTCAGATATAATTACCAAAAAAAACAAATTTCCCACCCCCACAGGCAGATGTCCGAGATCGAAATAATAAAATAGTTTGATATGTTGTTTAATCTTTCATCATGTTCAAAAATAATGTTGCTCTTGCACGCCGTCATCATATGCTGAAGTCATACCCTAAGTTTGGTTGAATTTCGTTCAGCGGTTTAGGAGGAGATATGGTAACGGATGGACAAACGCAAAAACGTGGGTATAAAAATAATTGACCCTCTGTTACCCTTCCCCCGCCACCATCATCATCATCATGTTTCATTTGAAACATAATTACAACAAAAAAAATGCCCCAAATCCCCCCTTGACCTTTTTGACTCCACTAAGGGCCCCTGGGTGTGGAGCCATCATCATAATGTTTCATTTGAGACATAATTACCAAAAAAATAATGTTGCTCTTGCACGCCATCATTATATGATGAAGTCATACCCTAAGTTTGGTTGAATTCCGTTCAGCGGTTTAGGGAGGAGATGCGGTATGGGACGGATGGACGGACGGATGGACGAACGGAGGCAATTTTAATATACCCTGTTTTTTTCAAAAACGTGGGTATAATTATACAGTATTGAAAAGTAGGACTAAACTTATTTCCATCAGAATATAAACTTATGTTGATTATGCTTATTTTCAGATAAAAACACTGTGCTGAAAAGATTCGATTATTTACACAATGTTATGGGAATACCGCATTCATTGATTGTGAAATGGCCTCGAATATTGCGGACACAGATACAGCGTATAGAAAATAGGCATAGATTTCTAGTGAAATGTGGGGGGCGCGCAGTACGACCCATTGAATCCCAACTACGTGTCGTTACAGTCGCTCGTTTCAGAAACGGATAATATCTGGTGTGTGGAAATTGCCAAATCGTCTGTCGCCGAATTTGATCAGTTTCAGAGGACTATTTGAAAACAAAGTCGTAATAATACAGTATGTGAAGTTGTTCCAGATTATCGTACAGTGAAATTAAGCTGGATTAAAAGGGACTGGAAGTGATCTGGGAGTAATTATCAAGCATTGAAATTAGCAGCTGCGTTCATTAATCCAGTATCGTTTTGACTATGACCCTGCTTGCATATAATTAATTAGGTAATGTTAAATAGGTTTAGATATATTATTGATTCTTATGTCATCAACATTTTGCTTTTAACTATTCCGAGTGATTATTAAATATGCAGGTTACCTAGAAAAACAAGCGGGATGCAGTAGGCAGTAGTTATAGCAACATATTACGATCTTGACATATTCACTCATCAAAACCAGTTCAACGTCTACAAAAGTGTCTTCTTTTTTTCTTTCTCCTCCTTTATTCAATAAGCTGAACATTTTATTTTTTTTAAATTCATTGTCGATTTGATTTTAGAAATAATAAAATATAAGGATTAAAAGGATTAAAAAAAGTGTATAATAATGTTTTCTCATCAAGTAAAATTGCTTTCAAATTCTTCGAAACTTTGCATATGCCTTCATTATCATCAAGGCATCAGGTTCGGTAACTCTATATTGCATTTAGCAAAATTATGGTCCTTTTAGGGAAAACACTTACGGCCGATCGGCAGACTTCCTTGGAACATTCACTTACTTGAACATTTTTGTGTCGCCTTTTCGAAAAAAATGCGATACATATGGATCACTTTGTCGTCCGTCCGTCACGAAACTTAACGTTGGCTATAACATTTTTGTCTCGCCTTTTCGAAGAAAAAAAGAGACAGGTGTTGCTTTTCCGGCGGCGAAGGCGAATGCGTCAACGTTTAAGTTTTGCGTTTAGGTCATTTTTTCACAAACTTTATGCACAAGACCTTTTAAACTTTGCTTATAGTTGTATCTTGGGTGGTACATTGCAACGTGACAAAGCAAATGTGGATGTGACCTGGACCCTCCAAGCAAAGGGCAGATAACCTTATAATTTTTGCCTTCAACTTTTGCATTTAGGTCACTTTTTCACAAACTATGCACTAAGACCTTTCAAACTTTGCTTATAGTTGTATCTTGAGTGGTACATTGCAACGTGACAAAGCAAATGTGGATGTGACCTTGACCCTCCAAGCAAAGGACAGATAACTTTACCTTCAACATTTGCTGTGTTTAGGTCAGTTTCTCATAAACTTTATGCATTAGACCTTTCAAACTTCACTTATAGTTGTTTCTTGGGTAGTACATCACAGTGCGTCAAAAAACAAATGTGGATGTGACCTTCACCATCCAAGCAAAGGGCAGATACCTTTAATTGTTACATTTACATCACTTTCTCATGAACTATAATTATGCAATAGATGCTTTAAACCTAGTTTATTGCTTAATCTTTAGAAGACAAACCATTCTATATAGTTGTGGGTAGTGCATCTTTTAGGATGCACGGATTTCATCTATGACCTTGACCTACTTTTGGAGCTGTTGATTTTTTTTTGATGTTTTTTTTTTGTTTGTTTTTTGATGTTTTATAGAATGGCATTTTGTTTTTAAACAAAAACACTTAAATGTCGTTTCAGCAAACTATAAACTCCATTGTTTTTAATTATTAAAATGTTTACAAATTTTCATTTAAAGACATTTCTATAGTTTTTTCTACATAAGAGATTTTTTAAAAACTTTTTGTACAGTTAGTCTGTTATATATATAGACAGAAAATGCACAAATAATGGTTGGTCACCATAATTGTTGAAATTTTAAAAACTAATGTGTAATGCCACCGTCATGTCAATCTGTCCAAAACGTTGAACTAGTCCATGAAATAGCTAAATAAGATATTTTTGAAGTTTAATAATTTATTCATTGGTCACAATTCTGCTATAATTGTATTAAATTAAAGAACATTTAATTATAATAACATTTAAAGCTCACCTTTATGTAAAACCTATATTTTTTTTACAAAATCTGTTGAGACCATTACCACAATTTATGCGCAAATTAGCCCATAATGATACAATTTCCAAACTTGCACAAATTGTTCGTATTAATAAAAGCTTGGACAAGTTCAAAAACCAGCCAGATCAGATTGTTAATTAATCATTTTATGACGATAACAATTAAATAGTGTGACATTCAAATTCCGATCAAATGCATTTAATTCCCTCTCCCATTCATTTATATTCATTTCATTACATTTTCCATCCCTTTCCTTACAAAGCTGCCCCTAACATGCTTAAAGTAAGGCTCAGTTTGTCTCCTCTATGGAAATCTTACATGAACCAAGGTATTTTGACATCAAGACATTGTGGCACCTTGTCTGAATCTTCAGAGTCAATGCCATACACAGGGGAAAATACAGCAGTGGGGGATATGGCTGTCTCAGACTGCAACCTCTTGGTTGTCTTAAACTGAGTATTTCGCTCAGGGCACGAAAATTCCACTCATCCGCTCGTATTGACGAGTGAAATTCGAATCCGGACGAGTGAAACTCATGAATTGGTCATCCGAGAGGACGAGTAACATTTCAGTAGAAAAAAGCAACAAAGAAAATAGTTCTTACATAGTTTATTAAGCGATTAAATAATAGTCGCATCTCTGTTTATTCAGCGATAAAAAGTCAACCGGATATTGGGAAATTGACGCATTTCTGTTTTGGGACATTCTAAAATGCGGCTCCTGTTCTAATTTCACGGAGCGCGACCATTACGATATTTGATGTTATACAAATTACAATTTCACTGGTGAAATCTTTAAGGGCACTAGTCAGCTTTTAGGTTACTGGGGCCAGGGCCTTCAGGAAGGGGAATTGCAAAAAGTATGCTCTTTTTTTTTCTGTATTAGGCCAAAAATAAAATTATGTTTGTTTCCCCTTCCCGACCGACCCACCGAAATTGCCGCGACCCGAATTATTTTTTCGACACTGGCTTAAATGTCTTAAATGTGTCTTATAGGTAGCATGTATTCCAGTTTTGATCTCAAATAAAAGAAATGAAATAAAAAAAATATTTTACCTACCTACCTACCCAACCCTTTTTTGCATGGGGTCGGGAAGGGGAAACAAACATAATTTTATTTTTGGCCTTGGAGTTCAACATTTTCTAATAAAAAAATGTATTTTCTTTTTTAAGAGGGGGATTTTTCACAGGAAAAGCGGGAAAATATATACCATGCCAGAGTAACTGTAATGGCCATGGTCCAACTGTAGTGAACTATAGAATATGAATATGAATATAGTTATCTATAATACTGGTTTTCATTGATTTATATACAGAAAAAACAAACACATTATGATGTTCCCTTTGTTTTATTTATATATAATAGTGTTAAATGATGGTATCTGACTACTTTGACTTATGAACTTTTACAATCAGAGCAGGACGAGTAACATGTCAATGCCACTCGTCAGGACGAATATACAGTAAAATATATTTCGTCCCCTGTCGCTGTTTACCACTTCTGCACCAATGTGAATCTCGGGTCTTCTTGAAGGATAATACAGGAAAGAACTGTAGTCCTTAAAACATTTAAAACATTTATGTGGTGTCAATATATTTCACACTGTGATGGATGGACATGATCAGACTATATTGTTGTGATGTAATGTTGTGGAACAAACAGAAACTCTTTTTTTATGCCCCCACCACCAAATGGTCCGTCGGTCGGTCTTCCTTTCGTCCATCCGTCCCATGGCCCCTTTTTCGTCAAATTTTACGTAAAAATATCTTGTGTGTCTATCTCCTCCCACACTTTTCAACCGATTGCTTTGAAACTTACAGCATACTAACCTATGATGTCAAGATGTGCATATTGTTTCGTCGTCAAAATCGACCTAGTATTACCAGACTTACAGCCCTTTTTTATCAAATTTTATGTTAAATATCTTGTGTGTCGTCAAATTTTACGTTAAAATATCTTGTGTGCCTATCTCTTCCCACTGTTTTCCTCGTTTCTTTTCAAACTTTACAGGATGCTTACCTATGATATCAAAATGTGCATATCGGTTTGGCGTCAAAATCGACCCAGTATTACCAGAGTTACGGCCCTTTTTCGTCAAATTTTTCGTTTTACACTGATTGTTTTCATTGTGGGCATCTGTGTCCCATGGACACATTTCTAGTTTATTCTTGTCTTTCGTTCCACACAACCATGTGTAATATCACACTGCATTTGCGTGTGTGGCATTCCCCCCACACTGGGGGAGACATATTGTTTTTAGCTTGGATGTCCGTCTGTCCGTCACAAGTCATGTCCTCTCCTGAATCACTTGAGGGATTTTGAAATAACTTGCACAAATGTTCATCATATCAAGACGACATGCAAAGCGCAACTTCAAGCCACGTCCGTTCAAGGTCAAGGTCACATTTAGAGTTTAAAGGTCATATGCACTATATTTCATGTCTGCTCCATATCTCTTGAACCGCTTGAGTGATTTTGAAATAACTTGGCACAAACGCTCACCATATCTAGACGACTGAGAGTGTGGGGAGAGCCGTATGTTTTTGTTACAAAAACAACCCCATCTAGTCTTTTGACGTTTTGGGTAAAGTTTTTGATATACCTCATTTTTCAAAAACGAATTGTCCAAAAGCTTTAAAACTTGGCACACATGCTCATTATCATTACACAATGTTGTACAACAAGAATCATAACTCATTCGTTTTGTAATACAAACTAATGGATTCAAACACACAAGAAGACTTCTAAGTCCAGTGTTGTAACTTTGTCACTTTTATAAGTATTGCTTTCTCTTCAGCAATACTCTCTTAGATTGGCTTGCTTCTGTCTTTCTTCTGATAAGCATCTTTTGTGATGGTAGCTGCAGTTTACTTGATTTAAACATATTTTATTTCTCATTCTTTTTTATACACATTTTGGCAGTTATGTCCCTTTTTATAAAATGTTCACCTTCGACCCAACCAAGCTCATAGCTGAAATTAGCTAAGGGCAGGCGACACAAGTGTTTCGTAGAACACCCTTCTAGTTTGGAAATAAATTTACAGGGTAAAAAGGCACACAAGGATGCATTGGTGATTATATTCTTCAGTTTGATCCCATTCTTCTTAATCGGAGCATAAGTTGAAAACTACTACCGTTAATGGGACATAAATAAAACTTAAAGTCAATATTATGTTTATTGTTAACCTTATCGCAGATGATATAGACTTTGTGTCAAGTATTCATGTATAATATCACCCGTGGTGCGATGTCCATCGTCCATCTGTCTGTAAACTTTTTTTGTATCGACTACTCCTCTGAAACTATTGGATGGATTTTCCTTAAACTTTACAGAAATGTTGCCCATGATGTCTAGTAGATTCTAGCAAAAATTTGCGTTGATGTGAAATCCAAGATGGTCGCCAAAGCTAAAAATAGATTTTTAAAAAACAAGTTTGTAGCGACTACTTCTTGAAAACTATAAGTGATATTGATATGGGACTTTTTCTAAAATGATCAGCATGTCATGATGTTGGTCCTTGTCAAAAATCGTTTTGATTCTTCATTAAACATGGCTGCCAGCAGCCATCCTTGTTCACATAAGATGTATATACTAAAAACTTGTAGCGACTACTGTTCTGAAACTGCTTGATGGATTTTCATGAAACTTAACAGAAATGTTGCTCTTCATGTCTAGTTGATCGTAGCAAAATTTCAGATCGGCCGGAAATCGAATGGCTGCCATGGCTAAAAATAGATTTTTTAAATAAAAATCAAATTTGTAGCGACTACCTCTTGAAAACTATAAGTGATATTGATATGGGACTTTTTCTAAAATGATCAGCATGACAAGATGTTGGTCCTTGTTGAAAATTATTTAGATTCGACGTTAAACATGGCTGTTAGCGGTCATCTTTGTTTACAAGAGTTATATAGTAAAAACTTGTAGCGACTACTACGCTGAAACTACTTGACAGATTTTCATGAAACTTCACAGGATTGTTGCACTTGATGTCTAGTTGGTCCTAGCAAACTTTCAGGTAGGCCGGAAATTCAAGATGGTCACCACGGCTAAAAATAGATTTTAAAAAAACCCGCAAGTTTGTAGCACCTACTTCTGGAAAACTATAATTAATATTGATATGGAACTTTTTCTAAAATAATCAGCTTGACATGATGTTGGTCCTTCTCGAAAAATCATTTTGATTCATCATTAAACATGGCTGCCAGTGGCCATCTTTGTTTACATAGAGTTATATAGTAAAAACTTGTAGCGACTACTTCTCTGAAACTGCTTGAAGGATTTTCATGAAACTTGACAGAAATGTTGCTCTTGATGTCTAGTTGATCCTTGCAAAATTTCACTTTGGCCAGAAATTCAAATGGCTGCCATGGCTAAAAATAGATCTTTTAAAAACAAATTTGTAGTGACTACTTATTGAAAACTATAAGTGATATTGATATGGGACTTTTTTTAAAATGATCAGCATGACATGTTGAAAATTATTTTGATTCTACATTAATTAAACATGCCACCAAAATGTTCCTTATATGGATCCAACATACGGTATTCAGGTTGCTGTTGATGAAATGTAGGTCATGTCCAGTTTCCACTACGACATTTATATTTTGTGTTGTTGTAATTTTACCTTGTTGTTGTAATTTTACCATAGATTTTGCTGTATTATTGGTACAGTTTAATCAACAATTATTTAACAAGAGGACTTGTGGACGCTCGACTGGCTATAGATAAAGTTTATGTATAATGGGCCATAACTCTGTCAAAATATCATTTAACCGTAACATGGCGATGATATACGCAACTAGGCTTGGTACTGATCATCCCTGCCAAGTTTCATTGAAATCCGGCCAGAGATTCAGGAGAACTATTCTGTACAATGTTAGTGTATTAAAAACTTTCAGGGGCCATAAGTCTGCCAAAATTCATTCAACTGAAACACGGCAATGAAATCCGCAACTAAGCTTGGTACTGATCATCCCTGCCAAGATTCGTTGTAATCCGGCCAGCCCGGGATCAGGAGAATTAGTCGGGACAAAGTTTGTGTATTAAAAGTAATAAAACCTTAAAAGGGCCATAACTGTGCCAAAAATCATTCAACCAGAACACGGCAATGACGGGCGCAACTAGGCTTGGTATTCATCATCTCCACCAAGATTCGTTGAAATCCGGCCAGGAGTTCAGGAGAGACTAGTCTGGACAAAGTTTGTGTATCAGAACCTTTAAAGGGCCATAACTCTGCCAAAAATCATTCAACCGGAATACGGCAATGATGAATAAGCACTAGTAGGCTTAATCCTGATCACCCTTGTCAAGTTTTGTTGAAATCTGACCAGGGGTTCAGGAGAACTAGCCCGGAAAAAGTTTGTGTATTAAAAACCTTTAAAGGGCCATAAATCCACCAAAAATCTGTTGACTGGAACATGACGATGATATGCACAATTAGGCTTGATACTAATCATCCCTGCAAAGTTTCACTGAAATCCCACCAGGGGTTCAGGAAAACTAGTCCAGACAAAGTATATTAAAACCTTTAAAGGGCCATAACTCTGCCAAAAATCATTCAACTGTGTTCTCAACCGGAACACGGCGATAATATGCACAAATAGACTTAGAACTGTTCATCCCTAAAAAGTTTCGTTTAAATTCGTCCAGAGGCTCAGGAGAACTAGTCCAGACAAAATTTGTGTATTAAGACCTGTAAATTCCATAACTCCGCCAAAATCATTCAACTGAAACTTGGTAACGATATTTACAACTAGGCTTGGTACTGATCATCCCTGCAAAGTTTTACTGAAATCTGACCAAATCAAGGTCCTTTCGTCTCAATGATGCAAAATACAGCATTTCTTTACTAAATCAAGGGCCATAACTCCAGTGTTACTAATCTGATTTGGTTGTTTTTTTAATTTTTCCAAGCTTTCATTGATAGTAACAATCTGGTAAAGTTTGGTAAAGATCGGATGAAAAATGAAGACCCTATCGTCTTTAACGAGGAAAAATACAGCAATTTTAATTAAATCAAGTGCCATAACTCTGGTATGGCACGTGTTACTGGTCCGATCTGGTTGTTTTTCAAAATTGCTCGAGCTTTTTTTTGACATCAATAATCTGGTAAAGTTCGGAAAAGATCCGATGAAAAATGAATGCCCTATCATGTTGACCAGGCCAAATTATAGCTTACTTCAGAAAATCAAGGGCCATGAGACTGGTGTAAGTGGTCCAATCTGGCTGGTTTGCGAACTTGTCCGAGATTTCATTGATATCAATCTGGTAAAGTTTGGTAAAGATCGGATGAAAATCAAAAGCCATGAGACTGGCGTAAGTGGTCCAATCTGGCTGGTTTGCGAAATCGCTCGAGCTTTTTTTGACATCAATAATCTGGTAAAGTTCGGAAAAAAACTATGAAAAATGAAGGCCCTATCATGTTGACAAGGCCAAATTATAGCTTACTTCAGAAAATCAAGGGCCATGAGACTGGTGTAAGTGGTCCAATCTGGCTGGTTTGCGAACTTGTCCGAGATTTCATTAATATAAATCTGGTAAAGTTTGGTAAAGATCGGATGAAAAATGAAGGTCCTATCGTCTTAACGAGACGAAAGTTAACGACGAACAACGGACGGACAGTATAGAGCTGATAATGTGCAGAAATCGATTCAAATAAGTGGGATTAAAAAAAATGAGATTGTGGTGTGTCCCTTTGAAAATTGTGGAAATATTTAAATACATGTATGAAGGAAGTATATCCTGGAGTCATATTTTTATCCCTGCTGCGGAAGGTGGATATATTAATGCCCTCCATCCGTTCGTCCGTCCGTCCGTCCCTCCCATGTTGTATACGCTCAATATCTCGAAAACTACTAATGGGACTGCAATCAAATTTCACGCAATGATAGAGGACCATGAGAGGATGTGCAGAGTGCAAGAACCATAACTCTGCCTTCATTTAAATTAGAGTTATTGCCCTTTGTAATTTTATAATTATAATTAATGTCCGTTACATAACTCGAAAACTACTTATTGGACTGCAATCAAATTTCACACAATGATAGAGGGCCATGAGAGGATACGCAGAGCGCAAGAACCATAACTCTGCTTTCATTTAAGTTAGAGTTATTGCCCTTTGTAATTTTGTACTTATAATTCGTGTCCACTCCATAACTCAAAAACTACTTATGGGACTGCAATGAAATGTCACACTGATAGAGGGCAATGAGAGGACATGCAGAGCACAAGAACCATAAATATGTCTTCATTTGAATTAAGAGTTATTGCCCTTTGCAGTTTTATACTTATACTTTGTGTCCGCTCTATGCCTCGAAAACTACTAGTAGGACTGCAATGAAATTTCACACAATGATAGAAGGCAATAAGAGGACCTGCAGAGTGCAAGAACCATAACTTTGCCTTCGTTTAAGTTAGAGTTATTGCCCTTTGTAAATTTATACTTATAATTTGTGTCTGCTCCGTAACATGCAAACTACTAATAGGACTGCAATCAAATTTAACACAACGATAGAAGGCTGTGAGAGTAAGTGCAGAATGCAAGAACCATAACTCTGTCTTCATTTAATTGAGAGTTATTGCTCTTTTTAATTTTATACTTATAATTCTTGTCTGGAGCATAACTCAAAAACTACTAGACTGGAATGAAACATCACACAATGATAGAGGACAAGTAGACGAAGTGAAGATTTGCAATAACCATAACTCCATCTTCATGGACAATAGAGTTATTGGCCTTTGTAATTCTATACTTAAAATTCTTGTCCGAAGCATAGCTCCAAAACTACTAATGGATCTGCAATGAAACACAGTGACAGAGAGCAATAAGAGGATGTGGAGAATGCAATAACTATATGTTTTTTAAATTAGAGTTATTGCCCTTTGTTGTTTTATAATTATTATTCTTGTCAGGTGCATGGCTTAAAAACTACTAATGGGACTGGAATGAAACTTCACACAAAGATAGAGGGCAATGAGAGGAAGTGCAGGGTGCAGTTCAGTAACTCTATCGGATTGAAATTATTTTTTGTTCATTTTACTTTCTGCTTTATGTGCACTGATAAAACTTCCTTTAAACAAAGCATCAAATCATGGGTTCTACTGCTATATAGGAAAAAACAATGCGGTGGGAGATATGGCTGTCTCTCTGACTGCTTCTTGTTCTTTTATAGATAGGCCATTAAGCAAATTAGACACATTAGGTGTAACACGCCCATTGATTGTTGCATTGAGTTTTGTGAGAATTAAAATTTAAATGCCATGTTGTCATTCATATCTAGGCCCAAATTACATTCTCATCACAAATGACACATATGCTGCCAAAAAATCCGCAGAAAAATGGGGGTCATGTATCTTCTAAGAAAGAACTTGTCTCATGAATGAATGGTCCCTTTAAAAACATAAACACTGAGATGCCATAATATTGTTTTCATACTAAGCGAAATAAATTAAAAACTCACAATTTTAACATGGCAATGCTTGAAAAGTGTAACAAATAGATCAACAATGTGATATAAACCAAAAATAGCACTTTAAATTAGAGAAAATGCCTTTTTTTACAAAAAGAAATGAGAATTATTTATTGACGCCATTATGCTACCCCAGGCCGACACTTTCTGTTTCATTGCAATGGGTGTGCTACACCAGTTGGAGTGGCTTATCCACTGGTCAGTTTGTGCTGTTTGTTAACATAAACACATGTGGTATGGTAGAGAGCAATAAACTTCAATGTGGTGAAGTCTTTATATCAGAGATAAAGATGAAGAGGTAATCATTCCAGGCAATTATCTATTACCTATCATTAACTTAACTCCAATAAAACAAATGATCACAACTTTCTTTCCACAAATAACTCAAATTTTATAGAATTTCTTTTGTAAACATTTATAAAGAGTTCACCAGGGCTTGTTCAGGCAATACACTATTAATTACGTTTAAAAAAAGCTTCTGGTATCTGTTTTATTTTTTGTTAATATGTAAGCATTGTTTGCATTGTTGAGGAACAAAAAAAAACTTGCAGTTTCAGTGGAGCAACTTGAGACAATTACCCATTAATTTAAAGGATAACATTAATCTCAAATACATAATTTATGTAGCTCCTAGAACAAGAAACTGGATTAAAAACAGAAACATAGGGCACCTGGAATGACAAATGCTTCCGGAGTTATGTGTGTTTTATAAATGGTCAGGCAATGGTTCCCATATTTACCAAGTGTTCCCAACATGTGTCATTAAATTTTATGGCAATAATTGAGTCCGGACACATCCATAATCTCTGTACACATAATATTTATGAAAAAAGAATAACTTTCATATCTAATGTCATGCCTCATGAAGTTACTTTATAAAAGTCAGTGTACCGTACATCTAATGTACATAGTATTTGTAGTAGTATTGTATCAGCTGAATGCAAATCTCCAGCATCTCAACTCTAGTTGACTGGTTGCTCCTTCATGGAAAATTGAGAACTTACTTCACTTTTAAACATGATTTCCAATTAGAAGTGTACCTGTGTAGAATTGATAATTTTGAAAAACGTAATGCCATTGCTAAATTTCGTCTAAGTTCCCTTATACTTAAAATCGAAAATGGAAGGTATACTAATACTCCGGTGGAACACAGATTGTGTGAACATTGTACCAGTAATTCTATAGATGATGGGATGCATTTTCTCCTAACATGTCCTTATTATTCAGATGAAAGAACTAATTTATTAACATGCATATCTTCAGAATGTTCTAATTTTTCCAGCCTTGATTTGAATAATCAACTTATTTGGCTATTATCTTGTGAAAATATACACATTCTGAAAGCATTAGGTACTTACTTAATACAGTGTTTTAAAAAACACAATTAACCCTTATAGTCATTATAAATAATAATATATAATTACTGGTGTGATTATAGTTTAATGTACTGTAGGCGACTCTGCTCATTGTATGTGCTCTGGTTTATTTTGTTATTGTTTTTTTTACTTACAATCATTAATGTTTTTTTTACTTACCAATCATTGCAATCAATATACTAAATTACTTGCTCCTTTGAGGGCCCTTAATTGGTTAATAAAATCTTGGTAGACAGATGACCTTTTATCAACTGTCAATCACCAGTGGTAGAAAATTTGAATTTTACAACAGTTTTCAAAAAAGATTTTTTGGATATAACACTCACAAATGTCACAGTACTTTCAAATTCACAAGGAATATTCATCAAACATTCAAGATTATTCATGCCAAGTTTAAACAAAATGTGTGTGGTAGGTCTATTAAATGTTTGAAAAAAATCCCCACTGGTGCTTTGCTTGTAGACAGCTTGGTAAGTGATAGTAGCCATTTTTCAGTGTACCCAGCTTTTATAGTGTGACCCCGGCCTTTAATTATTTCACCATAGGTCTGACTAAACTAGTGATGCATTATAGTCAACAACAGAAAATTATGCCAAAATAATTTTATTTGAAAATTATGAATGATTTAAAAATATTCAGATTGTGACATTTTTGTCTCGCCCACATAGTGGCCGGGTAGCGAGACATAGCAGTCACTTTTCCGGCGGCGGCGGCGACGACGGCCACATTTTAAATCAACTATATCTCAACAACCGATGCTCGAATTTTTCTGAAACTTTGTCAGATGTTTTGTTGGGTCAAGGGACATCATGTAATGCCAGAATTACCAAGGTCAAGGTCATATTTTGCGTTATTTTCCCATAACTTAACCTTGGTTTGGTAACAACCTTGGTTAGGTAACTTAACCTCAGTTAACTGTATGTGATTGCCTCATTTTCTTTGTTTGATACTTGGTCATATGTATTGTTGGCATTGGGGGGACATCACTGAAAGACAAAAATTACCAAGGTCAAGGTCATATTTATTTTCCCCAAACCTAACCTTGGTTAGGCAACTTAACCTCAGTTAACTTTATGTGATTGTCTCACTTTATGTCTTTGATACTTGGTCATATATGTATGTGTTATACCCCTGCTAAACAAAGTTTAGTGGGGTATACTGATTTCACCCTGTCCGTCTGTCTGTGGACGCAGCATTGTCTGTTCCATAACTCCTCTCGCCCTGAAGCAAATCTCATAAAACTTCATGCGTTGGACTGCCTGTGATGAGAGGATGACCATTATTGATTTTGAGGTCAGTAGGTCAAAAGTCAAGGTCAACAGCGCCTGATAATGAAAAACCTTGTCCACTCCATAACTCCTTTCCCCATGAGGCAAATCTCATGAAACTTCACAGGTGAACTGCATAAGGTGAGGGGACGACATCTATTGATTTTGAGGTCAGTAGGTCTAAGGTCAAGGTCACTGGGACCTGATAATGAAAAACCTTGTCCATTCCATAACTCCTGTCCCCCTGAAGCAAATCTCATGAAACTTTATAGGTGAACTGCCTGTGGTGAGAGGATGACCCTTTTGATTTTGAGGTCAGTAGGTCTAAGGTCAAGGTCATAGGGACCCGAAAATGAAAAACCCTTGTCCACTCCATAACTCCTCTTCCCCTGAAGCAAATCTCATGAAACTTCATAGGTGAGCTGCCTGTGGTGAGAGGACGACCACTTCTGATTTTGATTCAGTAGGTCAAAGGTCAAGGTCACCGGCAACTGATAAAACCTTATTCGCTCCATAACTCCTCTCTTCCTGAAGCAAATCTCATGAAACGTCATAGGTGAACTGCCTGTGGTGAGAGGATGACCCTTATTAATTTTGAGGTCAGTAGATCAAAGGTCAAGGTAACCGGGACCAGATAATGGAATATCTTGTCCGCTCCATAACTCCTCTCCCGCTGAAGCAAATCTCATGAAACTTAATGTGTGGACAGCCTGTGATGAAAAGATGGCCCCTATTGGTTTTGAGGTCAGTAGGTAAAAGGTCAAAGCCACCATTACCTGATCATGAAAATCCCATTCCGCTAAATCTTTACTCAAACAGTAGGGCAGGGCTAGAAATTAACATTTATAGTTTACTAGACCACCGGTCTAGTATTTGGATAAAATCACTAGACCTGCTCAAAATTTACTAGCCCAATATAATATTCAACAGAAAATACTATTTTAATTCAAGTTTCGGTTTCTTTATACAAGTTTTACATTTATTGAAACTTTGGAAATATCAGGTTTTTAAAAGACCTGTTAGGTTAGACAGTGCTGTCACTACATAATCTGTCGATTTATAATTTATTTCTTATTTGAATAATTTTTGTTACTAGCCCATCGGGACTACCCAGACACAGACTTTGCTAGCCCGGCAGCATTTTTTCTAGCCTTGGGCTACAGGACTAGTGCTAATTTCGAGCCCTGTAGGGTGGGGAATGGTGGGGACTGGTAGTGAGGGTATATTTGTCGCGCTTAAAAGGCGACAGCTCTAGTTGGCATTGGTGGACATCGCTGGATGACAAAAAAATACCAAGGTCAAGGTCATATTTTGAGTTATTTCCCCCAAACTTAACCTTAGTTAGATAACAAACTTAACCTCAGTTAACTTTATGATTGCCTGACTTTGTCTTTGATACTTGGTCATATGCATTGTTGGCATTGGTGGACGTCGCTGAACGACAAAAAATACCAAAGTTAAGGTCATATTTTGCATTACTTTCCCACAACTACACCCTGGTTAAACCACTTAACCTCAGTAACCTAACTTCTTATGATTGCCTTGCTTTTATTTGTTTGATACTTGGTCATATGAAGTGTTGTCTTTGGTGGACATCATTTAAGCACAAATTTAATAAAATATTTCATATGCGGTTTGCCGTGGTGGGCGAGACACCCTCAGAATGAGGTCTTGTTTAAACTTGCAGTGTTACTGCAATGAAACTTCACGCAATGATAGAGGGCAATGAGCGGATGTGCAGAGTGCAAGAACCGTAACTTTGTCTTTGTTCAAATTCGAGTTATTGCCCTTTGTAGTTTTATACTTAGAATTTTTGTCTGGAGCATAACTCCAAAACTACTGATGCGACTGCATTGAAACTTCACAATGATAGAGGGCAATGAGAGGAAATGCAGAGTGCAATAACCGAGGGCAATGCGAGGAAGTGCAGAGTGCAATAACATTTACTCTGTCATCATTCAAATAAGATTTATTGCTCTTTGTAATTTTATACTTGTAATTCTTGTCCAAAACATCAGTCAAAAACTACTGATGGATCTGAAAACTGCTGGGTGATACAACGCTGGATAGTTGTCATTTCGTGGAGCATTCATTGGTTCTACCAATTTTCTTGTTTTATAGTACTAATAGTTAAAGAGAATGTTGCACTATCTTCAAACTAATTTCATTTAAAAGAGCTTAAAAAGTCTAGGAAAAAAGATGAAAGAATTATGAAAATATCATAAAAAAACACGGGAGATATGACCTTTTGAAAAATTGCA
Source organism: Cyrtodaria siliqua (assembly GCA_037043455.1). Classification (NCBI taxonomy): domain Eukaryota; kingdom Metazoa; phylum Mollusca; class Bivalvia; order Adapedonta; family Hiatellidae; genus Cyrtodaria; species Cyrtodaria siliqua. Next base: position 16,166 of record JAWPHD010005876.1, on the reverse strand, counting down.
AAAAATCTCAAATGAAGGCAGCCACCTTGTATTGATGAAGTCCTCGCGATTTTTTACCATATATGGCATATAGTTAAAATCATTTAAAGCAAAGTGTATCACTGCAAATAAATGTAAATCATAAAACAAGCACACACAGAATAAATGTTTTACTTGGTATGTGCAATTTTTATACATTTCTTTGCTCTAAACTCTATTTATTATCAATTTTCCAAATACTTTTAAAGGCGTGATGACGTCATCAATCCAAGATTGCTGCCACCATTTTTGCAAATTTTCAAAAATGTCATTTCTCCTGTATTTTGTATGCTATTTTGATAATTCTTTCACCTTTTTCCAAGGTTGTTAGATCCCTTTTAAATTAAATGTTTGAGAATAGTGCAACTTCCCCTTACATTATATTGCATAAATAACGAAGAAAAACTTTATTTTATAATATACTCAGTTGCAAAAGAAACTGAACACTGAGTTTTGTTTAGATTTAATTGTATAACGTTTTTTTAGAATTAAACTGACAAATTCCAAAATGAATATGCCATGTTTGGTACCAACGTTTTATCATATCATGTTGTCATTTGTTTTTCAATAGGCTGAATCATTAAGGGACTGTTGCTTGATAAAGAGGATAGGGTGTAAAGTAAAATTTTCAAAGTGTACACTTTCTTTTGCAACATGAGTATAGTACAAGTAGAGACTGGATTAAAAAATCAAGATCCTTGTTTTGAATGTTGGTAACTACCTTAAGATTGCGTTGGGTCCCTTTAATACTTCATCCATTTAGTCATATTTGTTGGCAGTCACCATCTGTTTAGTCATTTGTGTCAACAACGCTGTGGTCAACCTATTTTAAGGGGAATAACTCATGATGACAAATAGCCCAACTTGCTGAAATATGTCAAAGTCTGTTATTCTATTAACCATTGTAGTTGGAAATTAAGTGAGTGGTAATTGATGTGTTGTTACATAAATGTCATATATTGTTACATTTAACACTGTGGAATGCAGATGTAGAATTAGGTGGGAGCATGAGTTGGACTTAAGGATTAAGCTTAGGTAAAAGAGGGAAGTGTTCAGTTTTGGTGGAAGAACTTCATTAGTTAAAAGATGAAAATTTCAGAGGAAGTGGAAATTGGTCAGTTTTAGTTGAACTTGATACGAAAGTGCTGAATATTAGACAATTGCAGAAGTTGGCCACATTTGTGAAATATAAAAGGTAAGTTCTTTATTTTATTATTCTGTTGTAATGTTATAACTTCATAGATAACTGAGAGATCATGAACATGTATAACTAAATGGGTTGCGGATATGGCAAGCCGTTTTCACATTTAATCACTATTTAGCGATATCGCTAATTTAATTACCGATATCGCTAATTCAATTACTGATATCAAAAAATAATTAGCGATATCCAGAATTAATTAGCGATATCAAAAATACATATCAAATTGAATTATCGATATCGCTAATTCAATTTCAGATATCGCTAATTCAATTTTTGATATCCCTAATTCAATAAGCAATATCGCAAATTCAATTTCAGATATCAACAATTTATTTTCATATCTGGATATCGCTAATTTAATTTTTGATATCGGTAATTGAATTAGCGATATCGCTAAATAGTGATTAAATGTGAAAACGGCTTGCCATATGCGGAGGCAGGATCTTGTAGGTAGGGGCAGTCCAGGTCGCTTGAGCCTGTCTTTGTGATCTTGCACAAAATATATAATTTAATTAATCTCCGTAAAAGAGGAAATAAAGAGAATAAGTCCATAAATATAAAACTGAAGACCCATGATGCGTCCATACTCGATAACCCATTATTGTTTAAATTGCTCACAAATTGCCAAAATGAAATGTCATTACCAAAAGGAAATGGGCTTTTCCAATACCGATGTCTACGATATAAACATATTTAAATCAGACCCTCTAGCTATTACGCTATGGTACTCCCCACTATATATGTATTAGCAGGGAGTATCATTCTATCTATGAATACTGTAACACAATTAAGTATGAAAGCGTAATGAGTACCTGATTTTAAAAGGGACAAATGGCAATCTTGAGGTTTTAGCAAGCATTAAAATTAGCATTTTGTTTTATTAAATACAATTTTGAGTTCTCATTTTTATGCTCCCCAAAAGGTGAGCATATAGTTGCCGCTTTGTCCATCTGTCCGTCTGTCCGTGCTTCCTTGTGTCCATGTTAGAATTTTGTCTGGAACAGTTACTGTATCTTCATTCAAATTAGAGTTATTGCCCTTTATACTTATACATTCATGTCCTGAGCATAACTTGAAAATTACTTACTGAACTAGTATAAAACTTCACACAATTATTGAGGGCATTAAGAGGAAGTGCTGAGTGCAAAAAACATAACTCTATCTTCATTTAAATTAAGAGTTATTGCCCTTTGTAATTGTATACTTATGAATTCTTGTTTGGAGCATAACTTGAAAACTACTAATATGAGACTCAAAAGAAACTTGACACAATGATAAAGTGCAATGAAAAGATGTGCAGAGCACTACAACCATAACTCTATTTTCATTCTAAGAAGTATTATTGCCCAGCCCTTTGTAATTGTAGAGTTACACTTCTTGTCCGGAGCATAACTTGAAAACTACAAATGGGACTGGAAAGAAAATTAACGTATAAGTGCAAGAATCTTGTCTCTAACTATATTTTGAGTAAATAAAGAATTATCCCCCTTTGTACACTTATTTTTATTTAATATAACATGTTTATCAGACATCAGTCGTCTGGAATGTAATGGATTGCCATTCTTTTAACCCTTAACCCGCTACATATATATAATGCACTGTTCTTTCTTTGAATTAAGACCGTTCCATTTATGTGACAAAGGAGTTACTCGCAGGCTGATCTGGGTTTACAATGGTTGCAAAGGCTATTTATAGTCGTGCTTAGCAGTTAAGGGTTAATTGGTAGGCAACATTATGTTATTGCTTTTGACCTTTGTCAGAGAAAATCAGTCATATCATACTATAAGGCCATCTTTAAAAGTACATTTGTTTGCCAGGATTTTATAAGTGGGTAGGTAGGAAGATAGATAGGTGAAGTTTTTTTTATCTGAAGACAGTAAGAAATGAAAGGAAAATATACTAAAGATAGTAAAAAAAAAAAACTATGTTAAAGAATTGCTATAAAAAGTTTTGAGTAGGGCCCTTTTTCATGGGTAGGTAGGGAAACAGCAAACCAACAATTTTATATGGTCGGCCTTACACACATACCTACATAAGTTTGTTATTATGAACATTTTCCCATATGTCCACTGATAAATATAGGACTAACTGTATTGAAATTTTGAATTTTGCGACGGTATAATCAATCGTTTAATGGTCACAATTTATTTGGTGGTGACGCATTAGTGGAGCTGTTAAACACGATTTGCAACCGTTAAGCGACAGATATACAGTCGTGAAACCCAAAATTGTAATACTGGTTACCGTGATTACCGTAACGCATTTCATTGTTTTGACAGTTTTACTCGCAAACTCATAAAAATAAAAATAAAATGAAGTCATGATTTTGATGGTTTAAAGTCACATGACTGGATTTGTGATGGGTTATGCACTATTTAAGTCACACATTTTTTAATGTCAACCCATCTGATTGCATGACTTTTGTCTAGTATACGCCATTAGAAACTTCATTTACGCAATGCACCCACTATGGGAAGCATCCTTCAGTTCTACTAATAGTTTAGAAAGTTTGTATTAACAATATATCATTGAATTAGAAAAATCTTAACTAAGATATTAAATGAGTTGTACGTTGTTGAAATCGGTCTTGTATTTTAAAAATCATGGCGAGTTTTAAAACAGAAATATCAACCTAGTAGTTGACATCGCCGAAATATATTTTTCTGCATAAGTATCCAGGTTATGAGTGTATGAAAAAAATATTTTTGGGGTTGTCATGAATATAGGATTTATTTTCATTTTAAAAGGACACATGGCGATCTTGAGTTTTAGCTCTACTGATCAGCAGACCTAATGCTGTGGTGCGGTGTTCGTCATCTGTCCGTCCGTCTGTTTGTCCATCCGTAAACGTCTTTTTTGCAGCGACTACTCCTCTGAAACTACTGGATGGATTTTCTTTAAACTTTACAGGAATGATGATCCTAGCAAAAATTCACATTGATGTGAAATCCAAGATGTCCACCACGGCTAAAAATAGATTTTTAAAAATCAAATTTGTAGCGACTACTTCAAGAAAACAATGAATGATATGGCAGCATGGACTTTTCTAAAATTATCAGCATGACATGATGTTGGTCCTTGTCGAAAATCGTTTTGATTTGACCTTAAACATGGCTGCCAGTGGCCATCTTTGTTTACATAGAGTTATATGGTAAAAACGTGTAGCGACTACTCCTCTGCAACTACTGGACAGATTTTTATGAAATTAACAGGAATGTTGCACTGCACTTGATGTCTAGTTGATCTTAGCAAAATTTCGGATCAGCCGGAAATTCAAGATGGCCACCACGGCTAAAAATAGTTTTAAAAAAAAACAAGTTTGTAGCAACTACTTCTTGAAAACTAAAAGTGATATTGATATGGGACTTTTTCTAAAATGATCAGCATGACTTGATGTTGGTCCTTGTCGAAATCATTTTGATTCGTCATTAAACATGGCTGCCAGCGGCCATCTTTGTTAAACTTATAGTGACTACTCCTCTGAAACTGCTTGACAGATGTCCATGAAACTTCACAGGAATGTTGCACTTGAAGTCTAGTTTATTCTAGCAAAATTTCAGGTCGGACAGATATTCAAGATGGATTTTTAAAAAAATAAATTGGTAGCGACTACTTCTTGAAAACTATAAGTGAGATTTCGCACTTTTACTTTTTCTCACTATCACACTTTTACCCTGGAAAAAGAGGGTGCAGTAGGATGAATAGATAGATATATAGATAGTCTGGTACTCCCCATTTTACATCTCCCAGTGAATGCTGGTATCTGATTGGATGATTCTGTTGGGGGTTACCAGAATCTACGGTGGTACGTTTAGGACACATACTTATTTTTCATAACTTTTAACATGTCGAGTGCTCGACTTTTTATTATCTCGAGCGCACGACATTATCTCAAGCGCTCGACATATTATCTGGAGCGCTCGGCATTATCTTGAGCACTTGACTTATTATGTAAGAAATTCTTTCACAAATGAAGGCTCGTCCGGGATCCAGGACCGTGTCTGTTAGCATGAAACAGTCTGAAAATAAGTCTGACAGCCGGCATGGAGCTAACTTCACTAGAAATTCAGGGACGGATTTCAATCTGGTGGAGGTGTATGTAACTGGGTACAGTTATATGGTGAAATATCGATAACCAGCCATCTGTTCTCGATAGCTCAGTAGGTAGAGCGCTAGCCCTGTAAGCTAGAGACCCTGGGTTTGAGTCCCGATTGAGGCACGATATTTTCACAACCTGTTACAATGTAATCAGACTGGAAAAATTACACATAAATATTTAGGCACACGGTGGGTTTTGAACTCGGGACCCCTTGCATGTGAAGCGGATGCTCTACCGATATCGCCATAAAAGCTAGCTCTGTGGTCAGACAGTAGTAAAGTGCTAATAAACCTATCTATATACGTACACCCCAACTGAGTCCTACTACATACGGCCATCCTTTAACTTTGTGATATGTGTCTCCCACAAATATCACACAACACTTATAAACAACAAAATGTACATTACGATCTAGGCATCAGGCCATCACCTCATACAATGCCTACCCTGATCTCCACCAATGTAGCTGAATTTGCCGTGCTCGGCTAGTGGGCCCCGCTGGAGTGGTTACGGCTCCCGAAGTTTGCACACAGGGTGTGTCGGCTGATTTATATAGGAGTCAAGACAACAAGGCCAATATGCAATTAAATGGTGTTTCATTAATGGATCTACTATGTATTAGTACAGTACACTATGGTGTGTATGAACAGCCAACGGCCGCGGTACACGTGGCAGCAGTCCAGCCAATGGCCGGAGGTTGCCAATAGTCTTAACTTGCTTGTAGTGCCTGAAGATAGAATGTGGAATTAATTACATTAATAGTTCCTAATGCAAAAGAGAATGAATTCAGTGACTACTACACTACTAAATATAGATATAACAAGAAATATCACTGTAAGTGATAAATGCCCCCGAAATGTCCTTTGACCTTAAGTATGACCTTGACCTTCGTTTGGTTGTGGTGAGCACTTGTGCCCAGTTATTTGAAAATCCATCCAGGCATGCAAAAGTTATTGACCGGACACAATTTGACCTTTGACCTCTGAGTGCGACCTTGACCTTGGGGCCACAGACCTGGATTTTGTGCGCAACACATTGTCTTGTTGTGGTAAGCACTCGTGCCAAGTTATTTGAAAATCCGTCCATGAATGCCTGAGTTATTGACCGGACACAATTTGACTTTTGACCTCCAAGTGTGACCTTGACCTTGAAGACCTGGGTTTTGCGCGCGACACATCGTCTTGTTATGGTGATCACTTGTGCCAAGTTATTTAAAAATCCCTGCAGGGGTTGTGACGTTACGGTCTGGACACGAAATTGCGTACCTGTTTTTGACCTATGAACTGCAAGTGTGACCTTGACATTTGAGGTATGGACCTGGGTTTTGCGCGCGACACATCGTCTTGTTATGGTGATCATTTGTGCCAAGTTATTTAAAAATCCCTGCAGGGGTTGTGATGTTAGGGTCCGGACACGAAATTGCGTTCCTGTTTTTGACCTATAAACTGCAAGTGTGACCTTGACCTTTGAGGTACGGACCTGGGTTTTGCATGCGACACATCGTCTTGTTATGGTGATCACTTGTGTCAAGTTATTTAAAAATCCCTGCAGGGGTTGTGACGTTACGGTCCGGACACAAAATTGCGTACCTGTTTTTGACCTATGCACTTCAACTGTGACCTTGACCTTTGAGGTACGGACCTGGGTTTTGTGCGCAACACATCGTCTTGTTATGATGATCACTTGTGCCAAGTTAATAAAAACTCCATGCAGGGGTTTTGAAGGTACAGTCCGGACACGAACTGCGGAATGACGGACAGACAGACAGAATCTGGACGGTGCGATTACTACAAAATCGAACAGGAAAAGCAGCATTCAAGGACGACAGTCAACCACAAACACACACAGAAACAAAGAACGAATTTAAAGATGAATAAAAGTCCAAATAAGACATATCACAAACACAAAAGCGTCGACAATAGGGCTACCGCCTTGGAACGGTCAGTGGCAAAAAAGGCCGCTGGGGGTTTAAACCAGGTTTTAGGGTGCACCAAACCTCACACTTACCCTGCTGTCAACCCAATAAAATGGGACAGTGTAAATAAAAAATCCCCGCCATGATCTATTCTCTAACCAACAAGGCAGCATTAAAGGGAATGTAGCGACGCAGCCAAAGCCAATGGTTATTATTGAGAGTTCTGAAAAACTTGAATAAGGGTGAAAGAATTATCAAAATCGGATGAAAAACAAAGAAGATATGATCATTTGAAGTTTCTGTTGAAACGGATATTGAAGCGGCCATTTTGAGAGCTTTGACCAGGGGTGTCATTACCTTTATAAGTAAGCGGCACCCAGAGCAGAATGGCCGGTTATTTTTATTAATACTTGTATAAAATACTAGTAAAAGTATTCATAGTACCCAGTTAGAACAGTCAAAGTAGCAGGGAGAAATCCCCGCCTCCCGCCTCTTAATGGCCATATATGGAATATTTATAAATATGAAAATTTACTGATTTATAGGGAAAAAATGACAGCAACTGTATGAAAAATATGTAATACTTAATGGCAATAATGATTTATATGACCGGTAAAAAAAACCCATTCATTTGCAGTGATTTTCTTCGTTTTAAATGATATTTATCAATATTCCATATATGGTAATATGGAACTATGATGAAAAATATGTAATACTTAATGGCAATAATGATTTGTATGACCGGTAAAAAAAACCCATTCATTTGCAGTGATTTTCTTCGTTTTAAATGATATTTATCAATATTCCATATATGGTAATATGGAACTATGACGTCATAGTTCTAAAAATGGCGGCTCCCATATTTTAGAACGACCTTTAAACGGTCATATCTTTTTTGTTTATCATCCGATTTTGATAATTCTTTCACCCTTTTCGAAGTTTTGCAGAACTCTCAATAATAGAGCTTGTTTGGCTGTGTCACTACATTCCCTTTAATAGGCAATATAAGTAAAACACAAAGATGCTCGTGTATATATAAATACAAAAAAAACTATAGCCTAGAACTCCATAAAGAAGATACTCCGAAGCCAGAGCAATAAGAAAATAAACCATTGAGGACACGGCAGACAAACATCAAACGTCACTGTCCTTTTGGGCTTTAGGTAGATGTCATCATAGGGTCCACAGCCTAAACCCCACCCCCACAAATACACCATTCAGAGCAAGGGCACCCGGCGACACTTACCGAACACTTCACTGTGTTGAAGGGCTAGAAAAATGTGCAGTGAGACCGGGGCTCGAACCCAAATCTCGAAGGGCTAGAAAAAATGTGCAGCCAGACCGGGGCTCGAACCCGGGACCTTTGGACTACCGTTCCGATGCTCTACCGACTGAGCTAACCGGTCGGTCAATGCAACATTAATCTACCTGTTAGATATCTTTGAACCGTGACATACTCCCCATACAGATTGAAATTCTTCTTGAATTTCCATGGCAAGAGAATCATTTGCATGGTTCTCGGAGTTTACTCAGTCACAGTCCTGCCAGGATCACCAAATATCACAGGGCTAGAAAACAGCAACCAAATCGGGCTCGAACCAGGGACATACTTATCTTTTTCATAACTTGTCGAGCGCTCGAGATAAGTCGAGCGATCGAGATAATAAGTCAAGCGCTTGAGATAATAAGTTGAGGGCTTGAGATAATAAGTCGAGGGCTTGAGATAATAAGTCAAGCGCTCGAGATAATAAGTCTAGGGCTTGAGATAATAAGTCGAGCGCTCGAGATGATAAGTCGAGGGCTTGAGAAAATAAGTTGAGCGCTCGAGATAATATGTCGAGCGCTCAACATCTTAAAAGTTAAAAGTTATGTGTCCTAAACGTACCACTGTAAAATTCAGTGGAGTGCAGTCTGAAACTGTTATTTTTAGACTTGGTAAAAAAAAAAAGTAAGAGTTAGTGAAGTATGGTTCTGGTTAGTGCAATCTTCATCCCGAAGTCTTGATTTTAACTTAATAAGACATTTCAGTATAATATTAGGAATTACTTGTCAGTTCAGTTAATGAGATTTGTGATCCATGAAGTGTTTGGCAATCAATTTAATAGGTGTTTTATTGAACAAATTGATTTCGGAAATGTGTTAGATATAATATTCAATGAATCTCATGTGGTGTAAATGAGAAATTGATTACAGAGTTGGATTTGCTGAGAAAAAATTCCTTGTCTCCCCCATCCGTAACAATCGACACCTTCTCACTTGCAATCTAACAAGGGATGTTATAGGTCTTTTCATTTTAAAGGGACACACGACAATCTTGATTTTTTAAAAATCATGGCGTCCCGTTAGTTTTTCTCTTCACTTGCATTTGTTCAATCATTAATAGTAATATTAGAATAGTTCAAAGCAAATTATTTTTACATATTACTTAATTTTTATAATAGTGCATCAATAATATGTTTAAAAATTTGGTGAAATAGTGAAGAAAATTAAAATCTCAATTTTTTATTTAATAATATGCAAGCAGTTTTAAAGTCAAAATGACGCAGGATAACTAAATTGGGGAGCAAATTTTAATGTTTGAATAAAACTCAAGATTGCCATGTGTCCCTTTAATATTTCAGCAGATATTGGATCCTTGTTTGTTTGTTTTTGTATGTGAAAAAATATTTTGTTTCAAAGTTTACTGTGTAAACTATAAAGAGCATGTGCTGAGCTATGACATAGTTGTTGACAAACAATTCCCTCAGGTTTAGCTGTTGATTACCTTTTCTCTTTTAAATATGCTATGACAAATTATACCTGCCATATCATTTGCTTTAGTTATTGTTTAGGCAAATTTGCAAAGTGAAAGCACATGACAACAACAGGATAATGGAAAGTGTATCATGCAATTTATGTTAATGATGAGCATTAAAATTAAATTGTGGCACCCGAGAGGATTGAAATGGTTTATATTAAAGGCAGAAATGTTTATTAAAATGTAAAATGAAACAGTCCACAACATTTTTGGAAGTACTAGGCGTCTTTTTTTAATAACTTGGTTTACGGATCCGCCGAGTCTAATTTTCCCGTTTTGAAAAAAAATATATTGTACTTTTCAATTATTATTTTTTTAATTATTTTTTTTTTCCCCCCCACTTGTGTCAAGGACTATAATTCCGTGCAAGTTTTTCCTGCTATGCTCGTTTGTTGTATCCTGCATTTGTTGTCATTCATTCAAGTTAGACATGCTCGGTTATCTAAAGTATGATTTCTATAGGGATCTACGAAAAGTGATGTTCGATTTTTGATTCTCTCCCCCTTTTTGACTTAAAACGTCAACATTTTGCTCGTAATTTTTTATCTCAATTTCCCCCCCGAGTAATTTTTATTTTATTTTTATTTCGACCTCCTGACGTAATTTTTCCGTAAAGAGGCCCTATGGACACAAAGTCTGTTAGGTAATAGTCTTCTTTAAAGGGACACATGGCAGTCTGGAGTTTTATATCAAGCATTAAAATTAGCACCTTGATTTATTAATCCTGTATCATTTTGACTTTAAAATTTCTTGCATATAATTAAATAAAACAATTCGAGATTTCAGTTTTCTTCATTATTCTACCAAATGTTTTAAATATATTATTGGTGCATTAATAATATATAGTTCAAACATGTAAAATCAATTTGATTTAAACTTTTCTAATAATTAATATTAATGAATTAACAGGACAATTAAGGACGCCGTTGGATTTTAAACTCACATTTTTAACATATTGTGGCTTTAGCACATCCCTCTTGCACATCCTGTTTTTAATCACCCTTTTGATATGGCATCAAACTTTTGTCAGGGTCTTAATATTAATGAAAGCTCAGACAAGTTTGAAAACCAGCCAGATCAGATTAGTTATTATGTGTATGTATATTAGTATGGCCCTTGTTTTTCGGAAAAAAAATGCCATTCTATGTCTTGTGAGAACTTGAGTACCAATCTTGGCCAGATTGTGGATAACAATAAAAGCTCTAAAAATTTGAAAATCAGCTAAACTGGATAAGTAACACTAGAGTTATGGCCCTTGATTTTATTGATAAATGCTTTATTTTAGGACTCCGACACCTTCCTTTTCCATCTGATCTTTACCAAACTCTGCCAGGTTGTTGATATTAATGAGAGTTCAGACAATTTCAAATAACAGCTTGATTTGATTGCTAACACCAGAGTTATGGCCCTTGCTCTATTGATTGCCACGTTTTGCTTTGTTAAATCTCTAGCTACTTCATTTTTCATCAGATCTTTAACAAACTTGATACAGTCAGGGGCGTAGCGTGGCCGTTTTTGAAGTTACTCCAAAATTGAGCAGCATAGCTGCGAATCGAGCCGCCTTGTGGCGAGTCGGGGTAGGTGCGGGAGGGGGACTCCCCCGAGAAAATTTTGGAAAAAATAGTGCATTTTCCTGAAGTTTTGAAGGAGAAAGACCAGCAACGTAAAGTATTAGTTAACACGGTTTGTCACTTGAATCGATGAAATTGAAAAAGTTAAGAATAGACATACCTGTGCATTTTGTGTCTGTAATAGACATACCTGTGCATTTTGTGTCTGTAATAGACATACCTGTGCTTTTTGTGTCTGTAATAGACATACCTGTGCGGTTTGTGTCTCTAATAGACATACCTGTGCATGTTGTGTCTGTAATAGACATACCTGTGCATGTTGTGTCTGTAATAGACATACCTGTGCATTTTGTGTCTGTAATAGACATACCTGTGCATGTTGTGTCTGTAATATACATACCTGTGCATGTTGTGTCTGTAATAGACATACCTGTGCTTTTTGTGTCTGTAATAGACATACCTGTGCGGTTTGTGTCTCTAATAGACATACCTGTGCATGTTGTGTCTGTAATAGACATACCTGTGCATGTTGTGTCTGTAATAGACATACCTGTGCATGTTGTGTCTGTAATAGACATACCTGTGCATTTTGTGTCTGTAATAGACATACCTGTGCATGTTGTGTCTGTAATAGACATACCTGTGCATGTTGTGTCTGTAATAGACATACCTGTGCATGTTGTGTCTGTAATAGACATACCTGTGCATGTTGTGTCTGTAATAGACATACCTGTGCATTTTGTGTCTGTAATAGACATACCTGTGCATGTTGTGTCTGTAATAGACATACCTGTGCATGTTGTGTCTGTAATAGACATACCTGTGCATGTTGTGTCTGTAATAGACATACCTGTGCATGTTGTGTCTGTAATAGACATACCTGTGCATGTTGTGTCTGTAATAGACATACCTGTGCATTTTGTGTCTGTAATAGACATACCTGTGCATTTTGTGTCTGTAATAGATATACCTGTGCATGTTGTGTCTGTAATAGACATACCTGTGCATTTTGTGTCTGTAAAGCCTTGTTATTAAACTTTTAAAAAAAAACAAGTTCAGAAAGTAATTTGAAATTGGGACATCATACAGAAACAAAAAACAAATTTTCTATTTTATACCTCTTATTATGCGATAATATTCAAATGCGAACGTCTACATACTCACCGTAGAGCTTGCAGTTTTATTAACTTATGGTGAACAAATTTAGACAAGTGTCTTATGTAGGCCTACTATTGCAGTATAGTTCTAACATCACTTAAGAGTCTGATCTAAGCCGTCCGTTAGTCAAATAATGGTTAGCGACTTCCTACCTGTCAGGCGCTGTAGTAGTGGATAGCAATAGGAAAAACGATGTCATCATCACGATAAGCCAAATCTGGCAGGCATTTTTAATGGGAGTGACACTGTTATCAACAGGCACTTTACTTCACATCAATACATAAATGCGTTTACACACGAAACAATAGCACGAGACGCCTTTATTTTCTACGCGCGAAGATGTCTACCACATCTTCCACATTAATTTCTCGTTCCCTATATATGTTGAGGAGGCCTAGGCCCGACATCCTCTCCGTCGTCATGGTGTTCCTTAGATATGTCTTGACGCGGCGTATGTTGCTGAATGATAATGTTCGGGTAAAGGTCTTCGCTGGATAGTTCCACAGCCTTTTCGAGGGTATCTGGTGTGGGCTCTGGTCGGACTGTGGACCACCTGGCTTGCCACCTCTTTACTTCACGAACAAACAGGTCTAGGTCGGGTTCAATATCTGGCAAAAAGGTTTCATGGATATTGTCGATGATCTTTGCAGTTAAATTATCCACCTGTGTCGGTATAAGGTACTGTGCATTGTACCTGGCTTTGTCCTGCAATAGTCTGTATATCTGAGATGAGGTGATCCACGAAGGGCAAATACATATTTCTTCTCCAGAAATCGGACGGAGTCACCGCCGGTACATTGGGTCGGTTTCTTTGAAGACCAGCCTGTCGTGGAATACTAGGTTCCACACCGACCTGGTTGGCTAGGTTGACTGCCTTGTCCAACAAGACATTCCACACCTCGGCGTCACCCCTTTCGGCCTCTAACAGTGCTATTACAGCCCGCGTTTCAGTAACGGCAACTACAAGGAAAAAACGTGCTCTACTGCAATCAGGCTTATGATAAACTCGAATGTGGGTATCGCCTTGTGGTAAGAGGCTGTCTTCGTGTCGCCATGTTCTGTGGTCAGCTGATGAAGGGATGATTCGACAGCGGTGAAGGATGAGAGGAAGGTGAAAAGAGTGTCTGCGCGTGCTGCCCAACGAGTCTCACATAACGAATGCAGTTTTATGCGCCGATTCATTTCCTCTCTATCCACTAGGCCGATGTTCTCTCGAAAGCACAATAACCTTTTCGATGAATAGTTGAATGCAAATGCAATAGTTTGGACCATGTCCATCATGTTCCGGGCGTATGCTTCTTTGGAAGCATGAACGATGGCTAGATTCAAACAATGTGCCTTGCAGTGCGTATAAACAGCCAAAGGTATTTGTGCCTTCACACGAGCCTGCACACCCCGGAATCTGCAATTTTATAAATATGAGGAATAAAAGTTATATTATTACATTGTGTCTATAAAACTGAGTCAATGGTCTACCCTGTACACACATGCGTATACTGTAATATAAGCTAAAAGTAAAATTGCGGAAATCAATGGTAAAAAATTGACTATTCATTTTATTGTAATACATTATCAGTAATGAATTAAGTGTTTCAAAATGACAAAGTGTACAGACATACAAAATGTACGTATACCAAGTGCTATGGCCTAATGGACAAGGCACCCGCCTCACACCTGGGTGGTTAAAGTCCCTTCATAGTCGGTGTTTGCTGCTGAAGAGTGACGACCATTTGGTGAGCCATCAACTAATTAAATAATTAATACCGATATAAAGTTTGAATTACTACAAGAATGACAATGGAAGTGTGTTAAGTTCAACTCAGGTTACGTACACTCCACTCATGTTGGCTGCCCCATCATAGCCCTGTCCCCTCATTTTAGGTAGTTCAACACCTGCGGCCTCTAGATTATGCAGAAACGCCCCAGAGAGAGCTGCGCCTGTCGTTGACTTACACATGGCGAAGCCGATGAAGTCTTCACGGAGTGTTTTGGAACAGGAGTCCCAGAATCTAAAATAAATAGGTCAATAATTATATTAAGCAACTGGGTGGTTGTTTTCCTTCAAACGTCTTTCATTATAATTTAACTTAATATTTTAGTGTGCATAACAGTCGGCCAAACTCTGTACTATAAACATATACACACACGATATTATTATTGGCTTTGTTCAATATGTAGAGAAAATAAATTATTTTTATTTTTTGTGCAGTATACATAAAAATGAAATCGACGTGGGTCAGCTTTGCGACAATTTTTTCAAAAATTGTTGTTGCTTACGATTATACAGTAACTGTGATAGATTAGCATTTGATATTTTGATTCAATAAAATTGAAATGATTAGATATACAGTACAATAGGCCCATTGAAATTGTGCTGAGGCTAAACACTTGTTTTGAACTTCTTCAAGTTCATGCTGTATTGTAGATACCTGACTGGGAAGGGGTAATGTTGTACTTCGTCCCACTTTGAGTTTAACAACTTCAATCTGGTGTTATCGTCTGTAACCCGGTTCCGCCCGAAAACACATCTGGAGATGGAGGTTCATGACTTAAAGCTGAACCCGATGCCATTTCAAATATTCGCGCCTTGTAATTAATCATTCGGATCGCAATATACCCCAACGATAAAGAGTATACATACACTACTTTTAAACTGAGAATTGATTTTAAAATAAATACACGGTATATTACCCAAATTTATTAACGCGGCAACAAAATACCGCAAATATTTTTATATTTTAAAAAACTGATTTTCATTTTTATATTTGAAAATGCTAGTTGAAAACCTTCTTGTATCTTGGTACATCACAACGTGACAAAGCAAATGTGCAAGTGACCATGACCCTCCAAGCAAAGGGCAGATAACTTAATAATTTTACCTTCAACATTTGCGTTGAGGTCAATTTCCCGCAAACTGTATGCACTACACCTTTCAAACTTTGTTTTTAGTTGTATCTAGGGTGGTACATCGCAATGTGACAAAGCAGATGTGGATGTGGATGTGACCTTGACTTCCAAGCAAAGGGCGGATTACTTTAATTGTTACATTTACATCACTTTCTCATGATCTATAATTATGCATTAGATGTTTAAACCTATTTTATAGCTTAATATTCTATTTTGACATAGGTATCTTGGGTAGTGCATCTTTTTGGACGCATGGATTTCATCTATGACTTTGACCTACTTTTTGGAGGTGATGATTTTTAGCTCTACTGGTCATGGGCCTTCATTTTTCATCTGCCTATACCAAAATTTAACAGGTTAATATCAATGAAAGCTCGTGCAAGTTCAAAAACCAGCCAGATCGGACTAGTAACAGTGGAGTTATGGTTTAAAGTGTCCTATTATCTGCAACAGGAATGTGTAATTTAACTGGGGCGGTCTTATATCGAGGTAAACTG